>PVHY01005674.1:0-80922 GCA_004024945.1 Uropsilus gracilis | reverse complement strand
ATATAGGGAAAAACAAACAAACAAACAAATAAGAAAAAATAAAAACAACCAATGGGACTAAACCATGGAGCGAGAGAGGAGGAGGGGGAAGAAGATGGGGGAGGTTAAGAGCACAAAAGATCAGGATAGTTAACAAATGTTAGTGAAGTGGGAAAGGCCCGGGGTACACAATAATGGACTAATGTAATATAAATATAAATATACATATTTATGCAAAAAACCAAAAACGAAAACACACATTTACCAGATATCGGAAGAGAACAATGGGCCAAACAACCAACAACTGAACATCAACTTAACCAACCAACAAATCGCAGAAAAATGAGAGATGGAGTGACTGGAGGGGGGGATATGGAGGGAAGAGAAGGGATCAATTAATGCACAAATGTGACAAATCAATAAAATGAATTTTTCAAAAAAAAAACTAAATGGTTTCACTAATATATAGGCTATAGGAAAAAAATAAACAAAAGCCATGAGGAAAAGTCAAAACAAGCTAACAACCAAATTGAAGCATGCAACTCATGGTAGAAGGCAAAGGGGGAGAATGGTGGGGATGGTGGAGTGTGAATCCCTGGGATTACAAAGATGTGAAATGTATATATAAATGCATTTTTTAAAAAGGTAAAAAATGCCCAAATAGAGTATTTTCAAAATCAGAATCTTGGGGTGTTAGAAAGTATTCATGTAAAAACAGAAATACAAACTTAGGATAGTTAAACTGTAGTTACAACTAACTGCTGCATTCCACCTTTCTAGAAATCAGGATATCTATTGAAGATATTTGAGGTTCAAATGCTTACATTTTTTACTAGATCTTCATATTTATTATTTGTGGTTTTGTGTTTTTCTCATCAAAGTTATACTCCAAGTGTTCTGTAGATAACAATTACAAAACGCTGTGGTTCTGGTAGCTTATATGAGCTGAATATATTTTGATGAGTTTCTTATGGGTAACAGAGTAGTGACTTCAAAATGATGACTTTTATACCTGGATAATAGGATAATACACTTCACCAAATGTCCGTATTAATTTGCAATGGCCTATAGACAATTTTGGATGTGCCAGAGCAGAAATAAACAGATATTATAGAAAAAAGAAAAATTAAAGTTGGGGTCCTCAGGGGATAGTTTACATTGAGATTTATTCCCTTCACTTCTTCACTCTTCAAAACCTAAGTAGAGGAATATATTAATAATTCAATATTTTAATCAGTAATATTCCTCAGTTCCTGAGTGTTGCTAGGAAAAAAAGACAGCAAAAAGTCCCACTAGAGTGCTACTAGTAAGGAGCAATCCATTAATGCGAATAAATTGATTCAAGTACCTGAAAAATGAACAACTGCATTAGACAAAGAATAAAAATATTTCCAGGTATCTGCTAATAAAATAATTTCAATTTTGTTGGATCCTTTAAAATCTATTTCAGATTTTTCAGGTTTGACAACAAATTATTCTTACTCAGAATTTTAAGAAAAATATTATCATAAATCAGAAAAGTCAGTTGAATCGTTACATATTTTTTTCTCACAGTGAAAAATAACTTTATTTTCATCTAAATCATGTTTTCTCTCCACAGTATTAGAGAAAACAATGATAGCTAGTGTTTTTACAGACACCAATAGTTTATGGAAAGGTTAAAGCCAGCAATTGTGTGTCTCCCCATTTCCTATGCTCTACCTATCCATTGCTCTTGTCTATCCACTGTCACAGCAAACAGACACACACACAGACACACACACACAATTCTTAAGGAAAACATTCCTTCTTATCAGTTCTTTTTATTATTCTTTTGTACATATTAGCATTCAGAGGTATAGATTCTTATTTTCCCCAGTGCACAGTGCTTGGAGCATAACTGTGTACCACCCAAAATTCATGTGTTGAAGCTCTGATGCCTAGTATCTTGGAGTGTGACAGTCTTTGGAGCAGGCATTTGAGAGTTAATTAAGATCATATAAGTTCCCATAAGTAGACCCTAGTCAGACACCTGTTCTTATAAAGAGGAAATTTGGATACACAAAGATATCTTGGTTTTATTGTGTGAGAACTCAAGAAGACAACTTTTTGTGTACCAAGGGGAGATGCTTCTGAAGAAAAAAGCTGCCCACACAAGGATGTTATATCATTACTTTCCTTAGAATTGTGAGAATGTAAATTTCTGTTAATTCAGACAGTCTGTTGTATGTTTGTTTTGGCATTCTCAGCAAATTAATACACAGGCATTTTATAGCTATACCAGGGATTAACAATTTAAATTTGCAAATAAGAATAATTACTAGGGATCATTTAATTGTTAATCTCTGGAAGCAATCTAAATAGATAAAAATAGAATAATTGCTGCTAAATTATATTAGCGCCAGTAGACATAATTTTATACAGCTATTATTAAAATTAGTTTAGATGAATAATCACAAAATATTTATCATCCTCTGTGCTAATTGTTTCTAAACACTGTATTTAGTAAAACAAATACACATGTAATAGCAAATACATAGAAAAGCCAAATTTATTTTAATTTTCATGTGTCATGTTACTAATTCTAGACTAAACTCTACAGAAAGATCAGAAAGTATTTTTCTGTCATTTTTATATAAAAGACTTATAAAAACCTATCAATAGCTGCCTGTACTCTGAGATAAGAAGGCAGGTTATATGGCATAGCAGGGGTACAGGAGAGAAATATGATGAGTAGCAAGGAGTGGATAACATTGCTCCGAATCTTTGAAAAAAAAAAGTAGAGATTCAATTCTGACTACTCCAATCCTAAAAACAAGGCAAGAAGCAATGTACTTGCTATATAGAATAGTCAAGTAATGAATGAAAAAAGAAATGAATAAAGGTGCCATATTTTCCCAATACGACTGTAACAGTAGCATCAACTGGTGAGCTAAAGGAACTCCTGTCTTTTGTTTCCAACAGAACAGGATATGATTAAAACAGTTTGATAGTGCAGATAATTTCCTATGTTTTTTAATATTACTGGTTCAATGCTTGTTGTACTTCAAAATATTAAATCTGTTTTATGGTATTAACAGTCAGTGGAGGGATTGAGGAATAATATCCCTGCAAATGAAAGGGATTCAAAGATGAAAGTGGAAATCATATTGAAAAGTTGAATTCTTGAAGAGTGAAAAGAAAATTCTTAAGTGAAAAAAGCATGGCAGTTGTACTGTAGAGATGAGAGTATCATAGAAGTTGACTAATTCAAATACCACCATTTGTTTTGTATGTCCTTGTTGGGAGGGAAGAAGGTGTGGTCAAATTTGATGAAAGGATGAAAGTTTATAAAGGGATTATTTTCAAAGAGGTAGGGAGAGTTTAATCAATCATGAAACGCAGTAGAAATAACTGAACTAGATGTCTGACAAAGTGAAGATAAATATTTTATATTAATTCATCTACACTGTAGTACCAAAATTTTGGACAAATGTCATGAAAGTCTTCTTAGATGTGATTAATAATTAAATCAATAGACATATAGTGAAGCAGATTGACCCTCATCGTGCTGATCCATGCCATCCTGTCAATCAGCATGCTTATCAAAAAGACTAAGGTTCTCTTAGAAAGAAGGAAATTTTTCTACAAACTTTTTTCAATTCAGGATGGCAACAACAATTCTTATGAGAATTCCCAGTCTGCTAGTCAACCCTGAATATTTGAATTTGCTTGTCTCCAAAATCACATGTTCCAATTTCTTAAACTGAACTTTTCTCTCAAACATATACTTATAAATATTTGCTCTTCTACTTATTCCATGTCTTTGGAGACCTCTAACCAATAAAGAGAGTAAGGGAGGGCCAAATAAATTTTTAAATGGAAGAGTCATTTACAGGTTTTTGTTGTAGACATAGCAAATGGACTCTGGTGGAAACAGTTTGAAATATCCCAAGAAATATTAAACATATAATCAAAACATTTGAAAGCTACGAAAGTGACATGTAGTATTCTCAAGGCTGAGAGGACTGTTTTTCTGTTGTGCTAATGCGAGTGCCCAAGTCAAAACTCATTATTTTATAGCAGTGTTGCCGCAGCAGGAGAACTTGTTAGAAATGCAAATTCTCTGGCACCACCCCAGATATACAGAATGAGAAACTCTGGTGTGAAGGTTTAAAAACTTGTGTTGTGACCAGTTCTATGTGTAATTATGATGCATACAAAAGTTTGAAATTCATGGTTAATTAATATAATTGTATTGCAGATACAGTTTCACACAGTACTAGGTATTTGCCATTTAGAATAATGATAAAACTAAGTTTGTGACAATTATTTTTCAATATGTTTAGAAATAAGAATAAGAATAGTCATTGAAATATAGTTATGGTACACAACTATTTAAAAATATTTTTAAAAATTGATTGCACACATGTCTATCATCTATGTATGTATGTATGTATGTGTCTATCTATCTATCTATCTATGTATCTATGTATCTATGTATCTATGTATCTATGTATCTATGTATCTATCTATGTATCTATGTATCTATCTATCTATGTATCTATCTATCTATCTATCTATCTATCTATCTATCTATCTATCTATCTATCTATCTATCTATCTATCTATCTATCTATCTATCTATCTATCTATCTATCTATCTATCTATCTATCTATCTATCTATCTATCTATCTATCTATCTATCTATCTATCATCTATCTTACATCATTGTCTACTGAGAGGTTCTGCCACCATCTTATCACCCATGAATCATCTTAATCTCTTGTGCTCAGCCCTCCTCTGCTTTTAATCCCCTTTCCCTCTCTTGTTCGATGCTTTCATTTTGCTGAAAGTTTAAAATTATCTTTGTCCTTTTGTTTGTTTGTTTCCCCTCTCTCCCATATATAGGTGAGATCATCCAGTATTTCTCTTTACCTTTTGGATCAGAAATTGTGGTATATGTACACAACACAATATTATACATCAACCAAAAATATAAAGCTTTAATAAATAGTGGTAATAAACACAGTGGAACTCACTGTTCCAATTCCATTAGTGTAAATACCATCAATACTGCAAGGATATGTATTATATATTATATAATAACATATTCATATACATAATGTATGTAATATATATTGTATATATAAATTTGATACACTTAAAATAGCTTTGAGATATTGAAAAGGTAAATGCTTCAAGTTACAAATGAAGTAAACCAGGATATGTATTCTACAACATGGTGAGTATAATGATACCATATTTCAAATTTGACAGTTACTAGAAGAGTAAATACTGAACTTTCTTATGATATGAAAAATAGAACTGTGTGATAAAGGGTATGAACTGAACCTGTGATATATGAATGTGATCCTTTTGCAACGTAAACAATGAGTCCTGACATGGTATATCTGAATCTGATAAAACATGTAAGTCAGTTATACCTGAATACAAAAAATGGATGGTGATTTTAAAACACATCCCACTCAGGGAAGGGAAAAGAATTCTGGCTTGTATGGAAGAGAAAAGGAGTAGAGAGTGAGGTTAGAGAGCAGCATGAGGAAATAGAAATGAATGCTTATCTGATCAGAAGTTTTTGCCCAGTGCCAGCCAGAGAGATGGAGAAAGGAAAAATATCAGTTTTTTGGGGAGGAGAAGGGATAATGCCTAGTGTCAGGTACACTAGGTCCCATCAAGGCAGTATATGGTGTGCAGTGCATGGAGGTGGTGAGTTTCAGACTTGGAGTTCAGCTTTGGATCCTGTATCATCTTAAATTCACCAAAGAGGACATATGCATGGAAATGGACATCCGCCACTCACCTCAGGGACAGATCAACTGCCAAGGTGGCTGATCTCATCAGTGAAAATGAACTAATGAGAGATAATTAAGATAATTGAGTACAACTGCTGTTAAAATAAAGGTGATGAGCTGAATGGATTGTAATAGATCAAAGGAAGATACAGGGGCATGAAGTTAGTAACTGCAATTACAAGGACTCATGTGGAAAACTCAAGTCTTAGATGACCTTCTTTATTTTAAGTAAAAGAGCTCAAAAATGGACACAACCAATAAAGAAACTATTAAGCTGAAGGATTTAGAACTTGTTAAGAAAATGGAAACCATAAAGTAAACTTAAAGGAAAGATGGAAAGAAAAAAAAAAAAAACAACATCTACATACTAAATATTTAGCATTGAAATTTTCTCTTTTAAGATTCTGGAGTTTACATGGAACTATTACTCTTAACAATTATGAAAAGTGAATATTTAAAAATATTGTACTTAAAACTACTGAATAGAAACTGTTGGTGGAGAAAGCATACTCATCTCACGTCTAGATCATCTAGCCAGTCAAACACCAAGCATATGAACAATACCATCCCAGCTTGCTGAATCTCAAACATGATAATCCTATTTTGCATTGCTGATAAGTATGTTTCAAAGTGGCTAAAATTGTAGAAGCTAAAATCTTTCTCTTCACTAGGAAAAAATATTTTTTTTTCTTTTTTTTGATGGTGGGTATGAGATGATTGAGGGTAACTAACTTTAGTTACTGTGTACAGTATTTATGCAGCATAGATTTATATATATTAAATGTAGCAAATTTCAATAAAACTAAAAGAAAAAATGAGTGTGATAGAGGAAGTGGGCTAATTCTGGAAAAAGCTTCGTTAATCCAACAGTGGTATTATTTCAGAATGCAGAACTGCACATTGTGCAAGATGTTTATGGAAAAGGACTCAGCAATGACTATAAATTTGTAACTATGGACATTTCTTGATTGAAAAGTTCTCTAAAGTTCTTCTAAAGTAGAAAGGTGGGCAAGGAGGAAGTCAGGAAGAATGCGTGTGAGACCAAAGTTAGCTAAATGGGTGGGGACTAAATGGAAACATGAAACATCCAGGGAATTTATTAGATCTTAGGGGGTTTTATATACAAAGCAAAAGAATGCTTTTATAATGTGTTAAACGGGGCAATGAAGAAGTAGTTTAGAAAAAATCAGATTAGGTCAATCACTAATTTCTGTGGAATACCTAGAGGCAGAGGATTCGTTCATGAACTTGCTGTTATCCCTTAGGGAATACTTTTAAGGGTTCATATTGGAGGAATGGGTTGCCACTCCCCAGGGAAAGACCATGCTAATTTCATCTTTAGTGTACTAAAATTAGATAAGGTAGTGAAAGAAGTTTGCTTCATTCACAGCATGAGTCCTGGCCTGTTCTTGGGACTCCTAACATTTTTTTTTTATTAAGGAGTTTTAATAGAGTGAGTTGTCAGGTTATTCAGATTATTTAAAATAGAGAAAACGGAATATAGAAGAATTAATCTCAAATATTTGGTATTTGACTGTTTTGTAGTAGTTTGTAATGCAGTAAATAACTGATGTACACAAAGCCACAGCTAATATATCCGAATGTAGATGGACTGCTTAAATTTTCTTCAATATAATGGAAGTTCCTTTCTGTCCATCCTTGCCAACGATTGGTAGAGTCAATCTTTTGATTTTAATCCTTCTGGAAAGTGTGGAGTGTTAATTCATTGTGATTTGACAGTGCTTTTTTGTCATCAAAATATCTTTTTTTTAAAGAATATATGTTTAAATTTGGGGGGCACATTTTATTGTGGTCTGTCTTCTTGTTATTGAGATTTGAAAGTTTTTTATGTGCATCTTATCAGCTACCTGATTTGCAAATATTTGTATCTGATCTCAGGTTTGTCTTTTGATTCTTTCAGAAATATCATTTGAAGAACAGAATATTTTACTTGGATAAAGTCCAATTTATCTTTAATTTTATGGATTTACTTTTATGCTTATTGCTCAGAACATTTAACCTACCGAAAATCAGAGTTTTAGTCTATTCAGGACTGAAACTAAGGTGCGGTAAGGTTTCCAAGTTGTCTAAGCTACACATTTTTAAAGAGATACTCAAAGTCATGTATATTATAAATGAATTTCCCTTTCCTGTCCTTTCCCCCACCAAGAGATTAGTAAATCTCTGTGAGATCAGCATTTGTACTTGTCCAGGTAACTCTACTGTATCTCAGTGTTTCTAACATTCCTTGACACATGGTAGGACGTCTATTATTATTTGCTAAATAAGAGAATAAAGCAAAGAATAGCATTTTCCATTTTACAGAACCCCAGACAGCTAAAAGTTCATTACGCTATTGTGTTCAGACTTTAGGTATTGTGGAGAGAATGGGTAGATAGATCTAGCTCTCTTCAGTTTCCTTTCTCATACTTTCCCATTTCCATTTGTAAGATAATCATTGTTAATTTTATAATTATGAGAAGGAAAATAGTAGAAGCTTGTAAATTGAATGTTGTTCTTCTAGTATATGAAGGGGTGCTTCTACAACCTCTGAAATGCTGCATTGAACCTTTTATATTGCTGCAAGAGTCATGTAGTGCCTCATGCATATTAGAACTAAATAAAGAAAAAAGAACAATGGGCCATTATTTAATTTCAGTGAGTAGTTTTATGCATTCTGTCATATTTTAATAACCACAACTAAATACCATAAATGGCTTTTTAAATATTTAACTAGAAACAGTAAAATGATGTGTTCAGATCAAGAGAGCTGTCTCCAAAAAGTCACATTGATTATAAAAAAAATGTTTTTTTGTAAAGGAAAAAGCCCCTGGACTGATAAATGCACATTGCTTCTGTAGATGTTACCATTTTTGCCTAGATGTACTCTAAAATACTTTGTGTGCATTAAAGCTTCAATTAAAAAAATAGTTTTCTTCTTTTTGTGGTTGTCTTTTCCCCATTTCCACCAATAAAACATACCCACCATTTATGGTTTAGGTGTTGTATAGTTTCTAATGTTGCTTCCAATGCTTTCAACATCCTTTAGGAATGACGCAAAATTAACTATAATTCTCCCAAAGCTTCCATTTGACTTATTTGTTGCTGCTATTATTATAAGTTACATGCCTACTTAATTTTTCTCTTTGTAGTTTTGAAATAGTAACATTATACTTAAATATTAGACTTAATTTGAGGACAAAATAATGGTTGAAAAAGACTGTGACAACTTATTTTTTGTCAAGCATGAATATGTTTTTGGAGCACATGTAATTACAAAAGTAAATCTGAATTTAGCTTTATTTTCTTTGGAATTCTAATACTAGTTCACTATTTTAGTTTACTAACTTTGCTTTTATAGAATGTGTCACTATTGGTTTTTGAAGAAATAATAGCATAGCTTTGGTGTTTATTATTATTTTATAATATATATAACCTGAATAACAAGCCCTTAATCATTTATACTGTTTTTATCATTAAAATTATAATACCCAAAAGGACACCGACATACTAATTTAAAATGACACCTGAATGCACATGTTTATCACAGCACTATTTACAATTGCCAGGATATGGAAACAACCCAAATGCCCCCAAAATGATGGATGATGGGAAAATATATGGTATAAATACACAATGGAATATTATTCTGCAATCAAAACCAACAAGCATGAAACATTTTTGAGAACATGGGTGGACCTAGAGGGAATCATATTAGCAGAAATAAGTCAAAAAGAAAAAGACAGAAGTTGTATGGTTTCACCTATTGATGGAATATAGGAGTAACAAACAAAAGGCCAGGGAAAGTTAAAATAAGCTGACAGTGGATCTGGGGCAGACAGTGAGGGAGGGGACTGTTGCAGGGAGAAATCAGGGAAGGGAAGACCACAAGAGGATAGAGATGAAGATTCATTGGTAATAGAGGAGAGGGAAAATCCTAGGAAATGCAAGGATATAATCTAGTACTTATGTATCTATGTATCTACGTATCTATCATCCATCCATCCATCCATCCATCCATCCATCCATCCATCCATCCATCCATCCATCCATCCATCCATCCATCCATCCATCCATCCATCCATCCATCCATCCATCTATCTATCTATCTATCTATCTATCTATCTATCTATCTATCTATCTATCATCTATCTGTCTACATCTTTCTACCTACATATTTTCACACATATGCATATATAAATAAAGTAATAGAAATAATAAACATATTACTCATGTCAGCTATCTTTGCATTAAATAATAAATCTTATTTGTTTTTTAAGGTTTTATGTAAATAAGATTACTGAATGAGCATTAGTTATTCATAATTTTATAAAAGAAGTATAGCGACCAATTATTTAGTGAGATTAAATCTAATAAGAATATATTTAACTTTCCATTGAGAGAATTCTTGGTGATAGATTTACTAGTACCTCTGCTTAATTTATTCTCAGCGGTAAAATGCATATATGATGACATCTTCATAAAATTTGTGTTGAGGGGAATAGTGGTTCATTACTCAAAATGAATTTCCAAACAAGAAAATTAAAAGTCCTGTAATTGATTTTTTTCTAATTTCTGAAGAGTGTTGTTGAACTGAGGAGAGAACGTATGATTGCCCAGCAAAGTTGGGAAGCTGTGAAAATAAAGACTTAAAAATGTCTTCCAAAACCTTTTGCCATATAGAAATTTTAAAGTCAGAGGAAGCTACGATTTGGACTAGGATCTTGAGGGAAAAGAAGATGAAAACTTAAGTTCAGGATTTAACTATTTCAAAAATCCCACTCTGAATAAACTGTAAGCCCGCAATATTAGAATGAAAATTAAAGGGAACAAACACGGTTTCCCCATGATTATCCTCACTTCCAAGGAACTACAGGTATGGAGTAGATTAAAAACAAAGAGAAAAAAAATCCTTAAGAATTTATAGCTACAGATCAGGTTT
Organism: Uropsilus gracilis; assembly: GCA_004024945.1. Classification (NCBI taxonomy): domain Eukaryota; kingdom Metazoa; phylum Chordata; class Mammalia; order Eulipotyphla; family Talpidae; genus Uropsilus; species Uropsilus gracilis. The sequence goes on along the minus strand of PVHY01005674.1, from coordinate 70,226 downwards.
CTTATGATTGTTTCTTTGATAGTTAGAAATTTTTAAGGATATACTTAAAGGATGCCATTTTAAGGATATACTTCCAAAGATATGAAATATCTCTGATGGAGATATTATTAGATTTGATTTTACTTCATTACAAAACAACAGTTTGGTATTTCTGAGAAAAATACGGATTTACAATAGCAGTACAGTAAAGAAAGTACTACAAATCTTATACTATCATATATTAATGAAAGAAATATGGAATGCATGAAATTAGGAACTCAATGACTAATTTGGTAATAAATTATGTCACAACAAAAGTGGGAAGTGATAAACAGAGAGACCAGAAGAGATGACACCCAGAATGCAGCTCAGTGTTAAAAATGTTTAAGATAAGGAAGAGGCTTAAAGATTTAGAAGATAGTGTAAGAAGAACTGGAATATGTTTATGTTAAATACCAGAGAAGACAGATAAAAACAAGGCAAGTATATAAACAAATAATGGTAAAGAATTATCCACCAATAAAGATACAGGACAAGATGCAAATTTGTCATGATTCTGAAGTAGATTAAGCAAGTTCACATTGATATAAATCTGAGAAATGAAAGAAAAGAAAACTGCGAAAGGGAGCAGTGCCTGTAATATCTGCAAAAGTAGTCTAAGGAAAAAATGACAAATTACCTTAAAAAGTCTATCAGTAAGATGGAAGATTTATTATGAATCTATTAAGATCCAGATATATTAGAATTCTGTTATCAGTGAGCTGATAAAATTAACAACCTAGAATTTTAAGAATAGGAAAAATTTATTTCACGAATGAGAGTGCAATGAAAGCAAAATTTTCATATACAAGCATATGAGTTAATTAGCAGTAAAGCCTGAATAAGTGAATTCTGAAAGATTTAACTCAAGTAGAATAATTGCTGGTAGAATTAGAAATTGAATATAAAACTCAAGTATGATAAATATGTGACTAAATAAAATAGTATTTTGTAATAGTCGATTTGCAATGAAATAGTTGTGTCTAATGTTATGTCAAAAATGTTATGTCAAAAAAAAGTTATGTCAAAAATAACTTGTAAATTTAAAGTGTTTAAGTGACAGTGAGTGAAGAAAATTTTGAATTAAAATTCTGTGCTGAATTACATGATGAATTAAAAATATACACTATTTTTAGTATAAAAAGCAGAACAGATATGTAGCATTCAAACTAATGCAGGGGCAAAATTAATGAATGATAAAAAATCATGCAAAAGGGAAAACTGAAGACAAAAACATGAATAAAATAGAAAAGATAAAATGCACAGAAGCAAGAATAGATTTAATTAAAATATCAGTAATTATGTTATACATGGTATGGTAATAAACATCTGAGGAGGTATACTCAATAAAAGTTGATTTTTGGAATGATTTTATTTAAAAAAGATTCAGATTGTTTATGAAGACAAATCAAAGAGATCAGATAGAGAAATCATTCAAAAAAAAAGGATACAGAAAATGATGCCAGGCTATACATGTAGAGCTCAAATTATCCAAAGGAAATATTAGTGAAACATGCTTGACCCATGTCCGAGATAAGCAGAATAAAATATTCCCTGATCTTCCAACTGAATCATATGCACTCTCACTTTATGTAAAACAAATTCTGCCTGGCCTCCAACACAGACATTTCCTGTATTTTATTTATTTTTTAAATTTTGTATTTTATTTTTATTTTTTATTTTTTTAAATACAGAATCAAGTAGTGTTGATTCTAGACTCTAACTCAATATCACTTTGAAATTCACATATTTTTTATATGAAGCTTCAAGCATTCCTTTAAATATAGTACATTAATTATTCTCTTAGATGAATGGATATATCCAGTGTATTGTTATCAGTTCCACCATATGTGGATTTTGAATTTTGGGCATTTAAAAAATTCATTTATATATGTATATGTATACATACATACATACATACATACATACATACATGCATACATACATACACATTTCTTTTTACATCGTTGTCTACCCCGAGGTTCTCCCACCACCACGTCACCCATGAACTGTCATTATCTGTTGTGCCTATCTCCTCCTCCCCCTCGCTTGTTCTGTGCTTCAGTTCTGCTAAAGGTTAATTTAAAATTTTTCTTGCCTGTGTTTGTTTATTTTCCCTATATCCCTCATATAAATGAGAATATCCAGTGTTTCTCTTTCTTTCTGGCTTATTTCTGCTAACATGATTCCTTCTAGCTCCATTCATATTGCTGTGAATGACATAAGCTTGCCTTCATTGATGGATGAATGATATTCCAGTGTGTACATATACCACAACTTTCTGATCCATTTGTCTGTTTTGGGGCTTTTGGGTTCTTTCCATATCCCAGCTCTTGTAAATAGTCCTATAATTAACACCTGAGTACAGGTGTCATTTGGGATTAGTGTTTTTGTATTCTTTGGGTAGATTCCCAGGAGTGGGATGGCTGGATCAGATGGTAGCTCCATTTTCAGTTGTTTGAAGGTCATTGTTGTTTTTCAATTTTGTATGTTTACTTAAACTTGCAGTTTTGAACTATTTTGAATAATACTGTCATGAACAGGTGATTCTATCTTGGCACACATGCGAATGTAATCTTTTGAGTTTCTTCTTGGGAGTGGAACTCTAAAAACACAATGTTAATGTATAAAATATTTACTATGGATAATATATCTAATTTACCAAACTATGATTATAGTTTACATTCTCATGAGCAGTTCCTGTGAAAGTTTTTTCCTCCACTTTCTTGAAAACCTTAAAATACATTAACACATTATCTTTCTCACTTCAGAGATGTGTCATGTAACTCCTAACAGTATCCATTGCACTCATTTGACTTCTATTAATATTGAGGAATTATTCATGTGGTTACTAACCTCTAGAAATTCTTTGTAAAGAAGTTTCTTGCTCAACTTTCAACTGTCTTATCTTTTTTAATTGAGTATAGAAACACCTAATATCAGAAAAATACTCCCTACACATAAGAGTTCTTTTATCACTTACATCTTTAATGAATGTTACTTCTTCTACTATGTGCCTTGATGTCATTCTTTTAAAGTTGTGTTCTGAAAAACCAATTCTTAATGTTAATAATAATCCAGTTTCAAGATTATATTTCTTCTTGATCAGTAGTCTGTATTCTTTCAAAAAACTTATACTCTGCAAAAAACTATCCAAAAAATGAGACAGTAAGTCACTGTCTGGGAGAAAATATTTTCAGAAATATCTGATAATGTGCTATTATGCAAAGTAAACAAAGAGGACTTAAAAGTAAACAGTAAGAAAATGAACAATCTACTTAAAATATGGGCACAAGATTTGAACCCACTCCCCAGGAGGAAGATATGCAAATAGCAAGAAAACAAACAAAAAGATGGATAACATATTTTATCAGAAAATTGCAAATTAAAGCCATAAGGAGATATCACTACCAACCTATTTGAATGTCTTCAATCTAAAACGTTGACAATATCAATTGCTGATAAACCTGGAGAGGATCAGTCATTGGCATTCATCATGTCTGGGGATAAAAAGTGGTGCAACTACTTTGAAAAACATTTTGACAACTTATTAGAAAACTATCATCCTCTCCAGCAGTGGTACTGCCTAGTTCATGACAAGACAAATCAAAAACCTCTACTTGCATCCAAACCTACACTCTGTTGTTTGTAGGAACTGTATTCATAGTTTGCATTGAAACTTGAAAGCAAACAAGATATCCAATTTATCCTTTTGGATAAATTGACCTTGCAATTTATCCATGCATTTGTGCATGGATAAATGAAATGTAGTTGTTCTAGATGATCCATTCTTGGATGCCAAAGAGAAATGATCTCTTAAGTCACAAAAAAGAAATAAAAGGTATAAAATACAAACTGTTGGGTGAAGGAAGTCAATCATTCTCTGTGCTTTATGATTCTTTTTTAAAAAAATTTTTTATTTATATATAAATTACACAACATTGTAATCTCAAGGATTTGTCCCCCCACCCTCCCCTCCCTTCCCCCCCTTTCCCTCCAGCTCAAAGTTGTGCACTTCAGTTTGGTGCTTATGATTCTAGTTACAAAGCTTTTCACAAAAGACAAAACTCTGGAGGCCATAAAAAGATCAGACTTTGAAAGGCCTTATGTAGAAGGAAGATGGAATAATCGTGCCCAAAAGACCTTTAGGGCAACCAAATGTCTGTGCTTGCTGCTAATGTAGTGAGTACAGGACATGCACACTTTTCAAAACATGGCATATATGTTACCAAAACTGAGCCCTAATGCAAACTCCAGACACAGTAATAAGGGTGTAAGGATTGAGAGTGTAATAATGAGTGTATCGCTCTGGGATATTGATGGTTGAGAAGGGATCTGCTAGTGAACATGGCTGCAAAAAACATTTTTTGGGGATTCCTTGAACTTTCTGCCCAATCATGCTATTAAACGAATGTTCTAAAACTCTCTAAAAATATTGAAGTTTATTTGCATACCTGTAATCATTGTGGCACTATTTACAATAGCCAAGCTAGGGAAAAAAACTCAGTGCCCAAGTACTGATGAGCTAAGTCAGAAGATGTGGTGCCTATACACTGTGGGAAAATTCTCAGCCTTTATAAAAATGAAATTCGAATACATAAAAAGGTAAACTCAAAGAAGTCCTACAAATATGACTATAGGATTAAGGCTACTAGTGGGGAAGGAGAGAAGTGGAGAACAAAGCAATTCTGCTGAAAGATGGTGACTATTTTTCTGGTGACTGTTGTTTGGTGAAATGGATCTGAACAGCTGTGACCTTGTATGTAAATCATGTGCAGTGCTTGACACCAACATGACTTCCAAAAAAAGTAATACAACTTAAAAACTTAGGTTTCATAGTGAAAAGAAAAAACATTACCAGCAATGAGATAATATTTTCTTTTATTTCTTTCCAAAAGAATTAGACTGTTCTTCAGATTTAAATATGTAATCAAAAGCACATGCTATCCTTATTTAAACCTCACCCAATTTAAATAGTAGAGTCCATGCATGCTCCTATGCTTCAAGTAGGTTATTCACAAGATATTTCAAAGAGTTCTGCCTTTATCAAGTCCAACTAAATCAAGAAGCAAATGATTTTACTCTTTTTTCTTACCTTCTAGGAAGCTATAATTGTTGTGACTTGCAGGCCACTCAACAAGACACAAGGACTTCAACTGAAGTTCAAGGCTGTAGGTTTATTATGGTATGCCAGAGTCCTTAAGCCAGCTTGGGAAGAGAGACCCTGGGCCGTTTCTGTTACAACTTTTTATGGGGTATAATTACCACCTCCTCTTATTGTGGGGCAAGCAAGCAGGTGTAGGACAAGTTCCTATAACTATAGGACACGACATGTTTCCATAATAGTGTGATACATTCCTATAACTGCAGGTTTCCAATAATGCTGACATCTATCATCGATCAGGTGGACAATGCTGCCATCCAACATTGATCCAGTAGACAATGCTATCATCCATTATCTATCAGAGGACAATGCTGTTGTCCATCATCTATCATCTGGACAAGACAGTTGCCAAGAACAACCAGAAATAAAGGGAGGTAGAAACAGGATGTCGGACCAGCCAACCATGGTGGATCCTTTCCACTGAGGGCAGGGAGAGGACACTGGTTTCAAAATGGAGGTTTTAAACAAAATGGAGTCACTTTGGTTAGTCTGTTCCTAACAATATTCTTAGATTTCTTTTTTTAAGTAATTCAGAAATGCAACTTAAATTGGAAAGGAAAAAAAATAGGAAAAATGGGTGTTTATTTCTTGATTATTTGCTAACTGTGGCCAGTCAAAATTATTCTGTTAGCAATGCATCCAGTTTTTAAACCTTCAAATGCAATGGTTTCAAGTAGTCTTACATTGTTTTATGCTCTGTATCTTATAATGAATGTCACATAATGTGTGACTGGGTACTACTTCATGGATAGTTTATAAAATGGAAACAGAAAAATATAGTGCTTTCATGGAATTAGGGGGAAACTACTGCCTGCTTTATTTAATGGGTGGAACCAAAAGTTTTGTTGGCAATAAAAATAATCTTTGTAGAATTACCCAGTCATTTGGAGTGCTATAAAGGAGCTGTTGTCAATAAAAGCTGTGATTATTACTATAGTTTCATTCCATTTCTTTGGTAATTACTTATTATCATTATTTATTACTTTATTTTATGGTTATTGCCTGCAATTTCAGACATTAAATACTGAAAGCATAAACAGTACTAATTTAATTACAGTATTGGAATTTTGAAAACAGTGCACATTGTTTAGATTATTAATAAGTATATTTCAGATGGATATTCTAGTAACAATTTGCATTTTGTTTGATATCTTGTTCATCATAATTTTAAACAGATTGAAATGTTTGTTGTCTTGAAAATTGCCAAGCAGGAAGGAACATCATTCTCGTGGAACTGGGTGTAGAAAATAATTTTATAATGTTTCTAATCAAATTAAGAGATAACATATAAAAGAAAGTTACCATATATCTTTTATATATTATATCTATTATTTAAAAACATTTTATAGGGGAGATCAAAATTCTTAAAATATAAATAAAATAATACTTATACTTTCATGTGTTTTCATTTTGACAAAGGATAGGTTCTCTGTTAAGTTTAAGATAGTTTTTGTCAAAGATTTATTTTGAACTTGGTGATGCTGGTTTACCTTGGACGTCCAGCCCCCTTGCAATGTTTATTAAAGCAGAAATGATTTGTATCATCAAAGTGTCAATAAATTTCATGTGTGGAAAAAATACTTTTTGAGAGGATAGAAATCAGCCAGGAGGAATTATGAAGATGAATGGTATTTAGGATGGATTAGCTTTCTTCCATCGCTCAATGAAAGCACATTGAGAGTAAGCATATACATAGTGGTGCAATCCCTCTTGACTGTATCACTGAATCCATCAGAGAGAAGGAATTTCTAAATGGAGTAGGGACAATATACCTCATGCATACACACTCGCACACACTTGTGCAAGGTAGCTCTTTGAGGAAAAGACACCAACTCTCAGGCCTGGCTGTCTCACACTGCAAAATAGTGAGTAATGTAAATGGAGTAGTTCCTGGAACAAATCCTTTCATTCATTCAGTGTTCTTTTGTTATTACAGTGATAAAGGAAGAAATCAGCCCCCTTTCCGAATCACTATGTGACTTGCAAGTTTTCTTTGTCTGTCTGGGTTTTCTCCAAGCTAGAGTTTCCTCCCCCAACCTAAAGAAGTGTCCGTCAGATTTATTGGCACGTCTGAATTGTTCCTGTCTGAATGAATGTGGACTTATATGTTAGTGTGGCCTGGCATGGAGTGTGTTCTATCTGGACTTAGTTCTTCTTGTGCTCTGAGCCAGGTTAGGCTCTGATCACCCAGGATCCTGAACTGTAGGAAGCAAGTTGAAAATTAATTAATGAATACAAATTGTTGTTTCCTATTAGAGGTGTTTCTGGGTTTTGAGACAGTGATGGTTTTGTGACTATAAATAGCCATAGGTACTAATTTTTTTATATAAAAATATTCCATTTTTGCATCATTTTACATAAAAGATACAGTTTTAAGAACCTATCCTGTGTGGTTATGTGAAAACATACTTTATCTCAAAAGCTCAAAACCTACATCATAAAAATGAAGAGAAATAGAAGCTCCAGGTTGTCCCATTGGCTATAAAGATGCTGAATTAATAACCATATGTGTATCAGAATGTCTCTTACAAAACTTTTGGGGTGATTGTCTTCTCAGTACATATGAATTAAATAATATACTATAAATAATATACTATAATTAAGGTATTAAGGATATTAAGTGTATGTAATATTAAATATTAAATTATTTATTTATAAAATTTCTGTCTATTGAATTATTTACTTATATAATTTATGTCTATATAAATTATTATGTGAATTTATGACAGAAATGTACATGCATGCACATATAGGTGTACACATATGTACATGCATACATGGATGTACACATAGGCATATATGTGCATACACATGTTTCTGAGGATGAAAACCAGGCATCAGTTTCCTGGACAAAAACCATGTATGACACCAAGAACAGAAGATGGAAACCTGTTTAGTGAATTGGCTGATTCAGCTAGTAGGAAGCTATAAACCTCTTTTCTTATTTATAAAATAAACATATTGCCTTCCATATTTGCTTATACTATATGAGTAAGAGCTTTCTAAATCTCAAAACATGACCAAAAAAATTATCAAATTTTAAAGTTAAATCTCAATAATATCCAGGTGTTGATGATATGGGTGTTGACTATTGTTTCAGCCTTACCTTAGTTTGAAACTATTTTCCTTTAAAAATTTATTTTGTTGTGTTGCCAAAAAAAGTCCCCCCAAATATTGACATGTTTTTATGGCATTTAATTAAAAGAAAATAAATAATAATAATCTTTGCCCGAGAGTATTTTAGCTCCTAATATTTTACTTTGCCTCCCTCTCAGTATCAATAGTGTATGTCTTTGCTTTTGTAAGCATCAGGATTCGTTAGCCAGTGAACCCTGAGAAAGAATATGCCTCCACTGCTGAGAAGAATTTTTAAGAATTGTGTCATGACTCTTACTGGTAATTAGGTCATCCTCCTCGCGATGGGGGAGCTTCTTCAGCCTTTGTCCATGAATACAGAGAAGAAGTCCAGGTGAGAATGAAGATAGGCAAGAGAAACAAACAATACGCCTTTATTGTTAAAAGCTACTAGCATACATAGGAGTCTTTCATTGATGCAGTATAATAGACAAGCTTGCTTCAACTAATATACATAGGAGTCTTTTGTTAATGCAGTATAATAGACTAGCTTGCTTGAACAGTATGAAAGTTATGAAAATAAAATTTCTCGATAAAAGCAAATCAATTTAATGAAAAAATAAGTTAACCCCAACAGAAGCTCATTTGTAGAACAAGATTCAGAACATCTAGTTAAAAATATTATGCAATGAAAACTTATAATTAGCAGTACACAAATTAAATGGTATCTTTTCATTTAATAAACATCTTTGGAATTCTTTGATCTCAAATGAACACTACCATCTTTTCTGATAAATTCATTCTATTTTCTTATAGCTGTACTGTAATTTAATTAACCAGTTTTCATTTTATTTGGGAATAATTAAGATTTTAAGCTATTCTTTATTAATATAAGCAATAGAGTCATGAAAATTTTTGGGCAAATCTCAATCCAGTTGATTCTTTCTGTGTGTGTGTGTGTGTGTGTGTGTGTGTGTGTGAGACTTACCCCTTCCAATCTACTCTGTGATCTCATAACTGTTCCATGTTGTGTAAACACTTGTTCAGGGCCTACAGTTTTTCAGTCTTGCTTCCAGAATGTCTTGCAATCATTGAAGGTAAGACAGCCTAACAAATGCCTTATCGATGAAATCGATCTGCACAACCTTTTATTTAATTCTCGTTTGTCCATTTAATGCCTCTACTTTGAGGCTCTTTTAAATCTGGGGTATTAAAGGAGAAAAATCATAAGAAATATCCTTTTGGTGGAAAGTGAAAATTACAAAACTTTCGTTAAATTTTAATTTGGTGCAGTTGACCTCCGCTCATGATAGAGTTCAAAGATGATTCTTTCTCTTCCGTTTTCTGTATTCCTTAACTAATCATTCATTTCATGTAGCCGAGGGACTTTCATCCACAGTACATTTGCCAGGGACACAGCTCTATCCAACTTAAAATGAACGGGCACTTTGGTGTTTACAGGAGCACACCCCTTAATAGATGTTCCAGAATTCCAGAAACAGTTTTTCTGGAGTCATATTTGTGCCATGGAAGAACGTCTACACTTTGGAAATCACAGTCCCTGTACAACTCTGTAGGGAGGGTTGCAGTGTCGACGTTCTCTTCTTCAGTCATGTTTAATTCTCGCAAGCACAGCATGTTTCTTAAGCTACACAATGAACATGTCAAACCATCTTAGGAGTTTCTTATAAGCTTCATCACTTGAAAAAGAAAAGATTACCTTTTCACATGGAGAAAGCACAAAATGCAGCAGTGTTTTATCTTTTTCTCAACTATTCTCTAAAATAATCCTCAATTTTTGTGTCCAGCATCACTGAAAACCTTAGCACTTTCCTTTCTAGCCAGAAATGAATAGATGAAGAGAGAGGGGTTTCCTAGTTTCTCAGCCTGTGGAGGCTTTACTGTGATGTAACTGATTTTAGGACAGCGTGATGGTTGCAACTTGGTATTGAACATATAAAAAATTGCATTCACCCTATTGCCTAATAATTTTATATCTATGTGCAGACTGTAAGAGGTAGATTTAGCTATTTTATTGAAGAGAATTTGTACTGTTAAAGGAATTGCCTACTGTTCTACATAGAGACAAAGTCTGTTTGTGTCACAACACAGATTATTGAAATGACTGGTTTACCCACACTTCCTTGACTCAATTTAACAAAGATGCTACTTTTGCCCATTGGAGAGATGAAAAACACTATAATGTTATTTAAAATGTGTATTTAAAAATGATTGAGTTTGCACCTTTTCAATTGCTGGTAGGGTTTTTTTGGTATGTGTACTCTGAATTCATATTTTAAAATATGGATTTCTTTAACAACTTGTGGTTAATTTTATAGGTGTCCTAATCATAGTATTAGTACAATTAAGTTAATATATGTTGCCAGAGTGAATGATGGTAGTGTATTTTTATCAATGATAAAGAGATTATAGAATTGTAGTCATATTTTATTCACTGACAGTCAATTTAATAATTAAGTTAATTAAGCTAAAAATGTAAGCTTCACATTTGACTTTTCCCTTTCTATGCTGAAGATCTTTGCTAGGTGTTCATACCCAAGGCATATATTTTAAAATCTTGTACAAATTTAGATCAATGATTCCATATCTAATAGGTAATAAAGCATTGGTCAGTTATCTGTGTAGGGAGAAACTTGTTAAAAATGTACAAAAATATTGAGAAATGGGAGGGAAGGAAAAAATAGTGAGGAATGTTTCTGTACATGAATTTCCATCCAATTGATTACGTGATATATTATGCTATAACATGCATCTTTTTACTTACCATACTCATTTTAAATACAAGATGACATGATTTTAAATATCTTCAGATATATTTGCATGGATATATGTGGAACATATAACGTGTGGTTTTCTATGTCACTAAAGTTCTATCACAGGACATAAAATACGTATCAAATATGTACAGCAAATACCATTCTATTTGTATCTATAATCCAATTCAAAGGGTTTGAATTAAAATTTTGTACATATATAATTTAAATATTGTACTTGGTATTAAATATTGTGCTTGTTTGAGATTATAGGATTGTAAATGCTTTTGTTATGCCTGTGTATAGTCTTTATTGATCATTTAAATTTAGAAAATAAGTATAGGTCATTTTGTTGTAGATATATAAAATATAATTCATTAGGATTAAATCAAAATTTAAATGAAACCATTATACAATATAAACTTAGAAATAGAAATGCATGTGTATAGTATAAGACATCTATTGGAGATAGAAGTATGAATGAATATGATCCTTCCTTAGATTATTAAACTACCAGATCAGGTAAAGCACAGGTAATTCAAGTGGTAAAGTCCAGTATTACTATCTTATGAACACTGACATGCTTTTTTAGGTTGTCAGCAGTAATGTTCCACAGCATATAATCTATGGAATAATAGTGAAAATTTAATATTTTGAACTTGGGGAGGGGAAATACTATGATTGATAAACTAGATCCAGGAGAACAGTAAGTATTTTTGAGGAGTAGAATGAAAAAGGGATGATTTAAAAATAGATGTCAAAGCTCAGTAATTCTCCTATATCAAATTTGATCTTGATTATATCTTTAAAAGGTTAACATTCTCTGTGGGGGGGTCCCTTTTTGGATAAAAACATTCTATTTTAGAATTACCCATGGTGAAAAACGGCATGTGCCCCAGAGAAAAACTGTTTCTGAGATATTTAAGTAAGCTATTATTTGGAGAAATCTTCAAAATAAAACCTTTCTTGAAGGTGCACTGAATGTTCAGAAAAATTATTTTAACTGCCTCTTTACAAGTCTACCATGAAATAATATAGTCTATAAAAAAGATCCTGGAGCAAAACTTAGAAGTATGGAGGAGGATGTGTATTGTTTAACCAGCTGCTATAAATTTAATGTGGTAACATTATTGTCACAAAGAATTTTATTGATTTTTTTGCCAAGTTACTTATCTACACATTTATTGTGTCAGTTCCCAAATTTATTTTACTCTGAATTCCAGTAAGAACATATTAATTAACTACCATTTAAATTGGAAGTTAAAAAATAAATGATTCAGTTTGAATGAGGATGTAAATGAAAAGAAGTATTGTGTTGACATTTAAATGTTTTATTTTCATCTGACTTTGAAAAATGTCACACAATTTGAAATTTAATTTATTTTATCAGCATATGCAGTATGGCTCTCTGAAACAACTTTTCAATTTGTTTTCTCCTGTATTGCATGGTATAAGAAGTCTAAATGAATCCTTTGATTTATATAAGTACCATGGAAAAATATGGATTCTCAGAATTTTTTAGATATGGAAAACTAGATCTATCACTATAGTGAGCACGTATAATAGTTAACCCACCCCATAGCCATAATTGGCACGCTTCCATTTCCTAACAAGGGATTGTAAGCATTTACATGGAAATCATTTAGGAATGTGATTTACAAGGAAACATTTATTTTTTTGTTTATTTATTTACTTATTAACTTATTATTTCATAGCTTGCAGTTTCCTTGGTGTTTCAATCTGCATGTGTTTAAATTTAAACCCCCAAACCAATTATAATGAAGGAGGGAAATGAGTTGAGGTTGCTAATAATACTGAAAGTCAAGACTGAGGAAGTGATTATATACTTAAGGTTTGTACATTGTGTCCTGCATCTATCAAAAAAGGGGAAAAAACATCTGTACTCTAGACTCTCTGTTGATCCAATCATCTAATACTTGATTTTAGCATTCAGTCCCTAAAAGCAACCTTTGCTTGTGTTTCATGGTTTCTGGCTCATGCTTTATAGATTGGAGCTTCCATAGCCAAGAAAACATCTTTTGCATCAATTAGTTATTGCTACAAAAAAACCTAAGTAATATGGGGCATACAACTCGAATTAGGGATCATTCTTTAACAACTTGTGAGTCTCTGCGGGTGCGGAAAACAAGCTGGTACATGTTACTTTCTTCCCCTTCATGTAGCCATAGAACATTGCTGCTTCTATTGGAATTCTGAACTAAAGGAAAGATAAAAAGAGACCGAAATCAGACAGTTGGACAAAAACTAAAAACAAAATTGAAAAATGAACTCTAGATAATAGTTAACGTGGGCGTTGGCCCTTAGTCTAATTGAACTTATATGACCTTGGTATCACTTAAACACTAGAGGGTCATCTATGGTCAATTCCTATAGACTTGTGACACTTATTAAGTTGCACATATTAAATCTGATCATATAACTCACTAATTGAATGAATTGCTCCTTTTATTCTTGGAATGGGCCAAGAAGTAAATCATAGCAAGATGATACAGATATAAATAGAGGGATAGAAAATGAGTGTTAAATTAAATAATTGAAAGTAATAAATTATAACAAAATGCAGAATAACAAAAATATATTCAAGTATTATCAGAACTTTGAATAGCCAATACAGTCTTAACTAAAAGAAGAGGTGTCAAGGTAATATGCTTCTAGATTTCAAACCATACTCCCAGACTTTACTAATAAGATCAGACTATCCAATGAACAATAGTCAGGATTTCATGACTGTTCTCTTCATAATGTAAACTGTCATTCAGGAGCTCTGTAAATGAATTAAAAAAAATGCTGAAAACAAAAATGATGCAAGGAGAGAGAACATATAGTAGTCTTTTTCATTTTCATTTTCTATTTTTCCTTGTCGCCTTGAGTGTCTATTATTCTATATGACATTGTGACCCTCCTGTTGTTTAAAATAAAAGTTACAATCATATTAATTTAGATTAATGCATGATATGAAATGCTAGACTACTGGGAAATTATGGCAATATAGCTCTTTGACTATGTACAAAATTAGCGTATCTATTAGAGAGAAATAAAACAGATGCATACTGGAACTTCATTTATCAACTACATTCACTTTTCTTAGTAGAATAATGAATAGCTAGGAAATGCCTAGTGCTGGATGCAAAATAAATAACATAATTAAATGTATAGTGCAATACAAAACATTCTTGAAAAATCAAGAGCTGCTTAACGAAACATTATTATTTTGACCTGCAAAGTCAGTATCTAGAGAAATAAAGAGTTAACAAAGGAATGAGTACTCATAAAACCTTGTTCTGCATTTAACAGATTGCTGCAGAATTTCCAGAGGTAAACTTATGTTCTAGTGACAGGACATATCAATTCTATAATGTACTCAGGGAAAAATATTTATTATGCTCTTCATTGTCTTACAGAAGAAAAAACCTAATATACATCCAATTTGCCTCTCTATTGCTGACATGCCTCTCTTCACGTTTTTTTCTTGCTGGTCTCTCTGTCTCTCCCCCTTCTCCTCTGTTTCCACTTTCTCTTTCACCTTCTGGTCTTCTTCCTCTTTCACTCACCTTACGCTCCAGAAATTCAGAATACATGGTATTTGGGAAGAGAAGTTATCATTGCTTTTCTCAAAAAACAACTCAATTGTCATATAGCTGAAGAGCTATAAACACAGAGATTTTTAGAAATAAATAGCCATCACTTCTTGGCCTTTGGACTAAGATCTAGTATAGAAATAAATAACCATCACTAAAATATATGTGTATATATTCATGTAAATATGCATATGTTTACTCCAATATTAGTCTTGGTAGACAAAATATGGAAACAACCTACGTGCCTGTCAGTGGATGAGTGGAACAGAGAATGTGGTGTGTGTGTATACCATATATACACACACATGCACACACACAATAGAATAGTTTCAACCTTAAAAAAAAAAAAGGAAATTCTGCTATATACATTAACATAGACAAATTTGGAGACATTATGAAGACTGAAGTAAGCCAGATAATAATAATGGAGCAAACTTACTTATCTGCATAATTTTAAGAGCAAATGAATGATAACATAGAGAGAATGGTGGTTATTAGAGGACAATTTTGAGAGAACTCATGAAAGTTGGTGAAATAGTACAAACTTTTAACTATGGATGGGTAACTGAAAACAACATACAACATGGTGATTGTGTTTAATAACCATGCATTGTGTACTTAAAAGTGTAAGCATCAATCAAGTATCCTCATGTCCCAGGCACCCACAGAATGGTACTATGGAAACTGACAACTATGTTAATTAGCTTGAATGGATAATCATTGCACAGTGTATCCATATACCCAAACATCCTCTTATACACTTTAAATATATAAATTCTCTTTCAGTCTTTTCTTAGTCAAATTCGAGGGAGAAACATAGTCAATATACGCAACATGTTTGCCTTGTTCTGGATACAATTCTTTAAGTGAGAGTTAAACAGTTTTGCTAAACTAGCCACTAGTTTATTAAAAAAAATACTTCATGGCTTAAGAATTAATGATAAAATGATGAAAACTTAATTCCATGAGCCACTTAATAAAATTGTTATCTACGCCAACCAATCTTTCCCATTTCTGAATTCATTACCCACAGAATACTAGCTATGCTTATGTGATGGAAGCCCATGGCTAAGTCAAATGATTTATGGATTAGAAAATGGAAATATTTAGATTTAGATTGATGCTGAGGTGATCTTGGATGTGTGTCCACTACTCTAATATTATTCTGCTTTATCTGGGAATGGAATTTCTTGCATACTTTCCCTGATTGCCAATTGAAGGACCCCGGTTTACATCAAATAGTCTTTTAGTCCTGTCTTTCAACTTTTGGACATCTTGTTGCCCAAGTTATTTATAAAATTAATAGCAATAGTAAGGTTTTTAAAAGGCATTTGTTTTCAAACATGCCCACAACTTTCTACATACATTTATAAAAATAAAACACTGTAAGGTTTGTGTTGAATTTGTACTTGCATTATGTCAATTGCTCTTTCTTAAAATAAGAGTAATTTATTCATGTAATATATATATGTATATATGTACAATCAATAAAAATAGATAAAAGGAAAAAAGTAATTCATTAAATTTCTTCATTTACAGATGAGGAAAGTAAGGTTTAGAGAAGTTAAGTGATCACAAGAACATAGAGAAATGAATGCTATGACCAAGTATTAAAAAAAAAAAAACAGGACTATCTAACTTTCAAACCTAATTATAAATCTCCTGTGCAGTCTTGTCTCCTGATATCTTCCATGCCATGTCAATAGCAAGTGAATTGAAACAAACAAACAAACAAACAAACAAAAAACCAGTAGGATTAAAATTACCGAATATCATAGCATTAGATTATAAAATTCCAGGGGAAAACTGCAAGCCTTTTCTATTCGTCACTTAACATGGACATTTTTGAAAACATTTTGGGATTCAATTCCAGTTTTTGGCTTCAAATTTCATCCTTTTTGTTGCAGGTGTTGACACTCCCTTTAATTCAGTAGAGCTGTGGTTCTCTGGGGAGATATTTTAGGTAAAAGGACACAGTATCAGAAGATATGATTCAGCTTATGAATTCAAATAGAAGTAGAGACTCTCAAATAGACTTGTGCACCTGGATACAGCCAGAAAATGCCCATTCAAGGGCACTTCTCACAAATGATGATTCAGTTTATGCTGGAAACCCATATAAGTAGGCATCTTTAAAAAGTAACTTCAGTGATCACAGAAGACTATTTCTTTAAATTATCCATTCAATTTATTGCAATGGCCTACTTAAGCAAAGCCATAACATGATACAGCAAGAACATTTTCTTACATTTCTACCTTATAAAGAAATAGATACTTATAAGTTGTAAACAATTTAAACAAATCTGAAATTTTCAGTTAATTATAACTTTTCCACTGTGATGTATATACTACTCAATGTAATTCATATATAATATAAATTTATTCAATTACTACATATATAGCATCATTAAGAGCACAGTGTATACAGTGTACACTTTTTATATATTTATGTGTATATATATATATGCAATGCAATATAGTATATAATTATATTGCAGATATAATTATATATAATATATAGTATATAATATATATAGCATATTGTATATAAATATATATATAAAGTATACACTATGTTAATAATGACACTATTCACAATATGAAAAAGCACACACCACCTAAATGCCTCTGAATGGATAAGCAAAGTAACAAATTTTGGTATATGGACATGATGGATTATTTCAAAATAAAAGAGAATGAGGTACTGAAACCCAGTATCACATGGATGAACTTCAACAGCATTAAAGCTAGAGGGGAAAGATCAGAATCAAAAGGTTGATGTTGAATAATTGCATTTGTATTAAATATCTAAAAGGGGCACATTCAGATGTAATGTAGATAAAGCCAGAGACTGGGCTGTGAGAACGAGAATTCACTTTCAATGGGGATGCAGGCAAAATGGAGGGGATCAGACACTTTTTTTTAACCCCTTCATACTTGCTTTATTAAAAATTAGTTCTGTAGACATATAATTTATATATGCAAATGCACCCATTTTAACTATACAGTTTGAGTTTTATATGTTCCTACAAAATTACTACTGCACTTAAAATTTAGAATCTCTGCATCACTCCAGAATGTTCCTTTGTGCACTATTCTTTAATTCCCTCCCCAAACCCTGCCTTGGGCATTCAGTGCTCTGCTTTCTTTATACTTTTTATGGCATTATATTATTCCAGAAAACAAGGACATTTTCCTTACTCCCATATAATGGAGTCACCTCCCTTCCCCAGACTCTATGGTGAGTCCTTGCTGTTCACCATTTCTCTGGTTCCACTGCTCCACGTATAGGGTTCTTGGGAGCAAGCACCTGGGGCATGCACACCTCCAATTATGGACGCTTGGGCAGAGAACTTAAGGATGCCAGGGTGTGAGTTCATCTGTGCAAATAGATCTGGGTGTCATCTACGGGATGAAAAGAGCTCCACAGCTCTGTCCTTCATGATGTCTCTGAGATTAAGGTCACCTTCCTGCCTGCTGGTTTCACTGTCTCCTGGCCCGATTAAGCATCAAAGGCAAATTAGAGATACCAAAAGCTCCAAAATTCTCTTTGTCTCCACCCAATTCAACAATGAACCCAATCTGGGGTAATTCCACAGTAGGAAATTGTCTCTTTTGGAGGTAAGAAAAGGTTGGAACTGGAGACAGTGGTATCATCCTAAAGAGAAGTTCTTAAATACCATGTATAATGAACATTTAGTCCATAATTATACCAGAAAAAGTGTAATCAGTGTGATAAACACAAACATTAAAATTACAAACAATACTTTATTATCAATCTTAAATTACGTATTTCCACAAATATCAAATATGGAAGTAGAATGATATAAAGACGTTGCATTCCTTTTATAATTAATGAATTGACTAATCATCATTAATGAGTTAACTAATCATTAACTTATCATTTTTGGGTCATATTGGTTTATTTCACCTTACAGCAACCTTCCTTTACATGATAATCTGTAGGGTGGTTTTCTATCAAGAAGGGGTACACATCTTTATCTTTATAATGTGATTTTTTTCATTTCTTCCAAAACATACAAGGAAATAAGCTATTTCCTCTTGCGCTCAGAATTACATATTAAAGAAGATAACATTATACATCACATTTCAAAACATCCTGATAGTGATATTTCAATCATAAAGGGACATGGCATTAGACATTTCATTACAATAGAATGTGCTCACTCAGATCCTGGTCAGTTGATTTTTTAAAGTAGGAAATAGAAATCTATGGCACTCATCTCCAAAGCGGGAGCTCATCTGAATCGTGCAGCTGTTGCCTGTTTGAGAGAAAACCCCTCCTGGAATTATTTAAGATTGGCAACAGTTGGTGTGCTTAAGGACACATCAGTTTTCCTGCTAACTCTTTATACCTTTGTAAAGTAGTTTTGCATTCGTTTGAAATGTGAATTTAGAAAGCACTTGTTTCTAGATGACACAAGACATTACATGTGCAATTTTCTGTTTGCTCTACTGATGAATTAAGTAGAAATTTTGACCCTATATTCACTGAGCTAAACCTCTACAATGAATGATACCAATAAGTTGTTTTCTCCAAGAGCTGTATTATTGGTTCACATTTAATTGAACAACTACAAATTTTTTAAATGTTTTATATTTTTAAAATCTGCTTTCGAGGTACTTGCAGGAATTTAAGAATTATCAATATTTTCACTTCACTGACTATTGTGGTCTTATTGCGGTTCTAGTCATTCTGCCAGTTCATTGTACCTCTGAGTTACATATTGATTGCAAGCTATTTTAGTGAGTTTTATCAAAGCAATTTCTGTAACAGAGGAAGAATTACATAAATAGTTCTTTAGACAGAAATCTTTACACATGTTCCTTGGTTTCTGTTTAATACAATAGGGTAGGAAGACTCTTTGCTATGCTCAGTTATGTTCCAGTACCACCTGAATGTAGAGAAATCACTTGAGAAAAGTCACATGTTTATGGAGATACTTCAAACTTAATATCAACTCTGATAAGGATCTGATACTGGGGAGTTGATGAAAATGAAGAATCTCATTTCATACAGCTATCAAAGCCATAAGCCACCTATCTAGTGGGAAAGTGTGTTAGGACAGATTTGTGATGTTAAGTAGGTTTATTCTTAGGATTAATTCTTAGAAGTACCAGAATCCTATCCATTGCTTATAGGTATGACTGACCAATATTAACTGTGTAATGGATACAGCTTAGTCACTCTCTGAATCTGTATTACAAACTGTTTGCATAGTCATTCTTTATAAATGTCACAACTGCTTAGTGTTTTTGAAATAAAAAAATGTTTTCCGCATTTCACTACTTGCTTTATAATCTGAGGATTGAATTGGCAAATTTTGAGTAACTATTTAATGATAGTGATAGTTTATGTTAAATTCATCTGTTTTCAGTTTCATTTTTTTATTTTACAGTAATTCTGAGATCATTTGAGATGAATTTAGAGGGCTACAACAAATAAATGGCAGAATAATTACTTCAGTCTCAGATTTATGACTTAAAATTCCTCAATCTGGGTTTTGAGTGACATTAAAAGATTCATCTAAAAGATTAAAAAATGTTTTCTCAGTAATTTAAGATACTTATTAAAGTGCCTTGATAGTATAATATCAACACAAAAGTGTTTTTCTCAGTAGTTGAATCCCTAATAAAGGTAATTACTAGTCAAAGATACTGTCTGGAAAATTATCTTTTAGAAAAAAAAAAGAGAAAAAGATTTTCTCAGACAAACAAGAGCTGGGGAAATTCATCACCACTAAATTTGCTTTAAAGTAATTGCTGCTAGGTGTTTTTGACGCTGACATGAATAGATTATAATTATAACATGAAAATATGTAACAAAGTGATAAGGACTGATACATAAAGTTCAGAAAACTCTAATGTTCTAAATAGAGAAAACTCTGGTATAATGTGTGTGAACCCTCAACTACAGTTTTACTGAGGTTAAAAATAATGATAGCTACTATCATCTGTTAACAAATATACAATACCAATTTGGACAATATACAGATGTTTAAAAATGTAGAGAAGCAAAGTTATCCCCTTTGGAATCATGCCCTTCCCACTCACAGAGCAGAAATGATTTTCTATGTATATATTCATTATTATCCCTTGATAGATCCAGCTATGTATTAGAGCAAATTTATCCGAGAGTATTGTTTTCACTGTGTTTGTTCATAGTCCAATGTGTATAAATTAATTTTCTCAAACTGTTGCTGGAACCCAAGTTCACGTCCAGATTTTTTGCTGTTTAAATGGAATCATCATCATGTGATTCAATGATTATGCACATATTTAGACACAGCTATAGACTAATAAAAATGAATAAGATAGTTTAAAGGTTTTCACTGTTGCCAATTTGTAATCCAGAGGAACTGGATTATATATTCACAATTCATGCAACAGTAGTCTTGGAGGCTGTCGGCACACTCACGTTTTTTTCCTCTTTCTGAAATTTTTTGGTTTTTGAAAATTCCCTCTTGTGGCCCTTGCAGAGTCTCTCTTGTGTTCTTAAAAAAATTAAAATTAAAATTAAAAAAATTAAAATTAAAAAAAGGCAATCTTTCTTCTTTGCAGTGTTTACAGCGCTTTCCCAGTTTTATTGTTCAACGTCAAAGCACAATGTTAAATGTCAGTGGTGATGGTTGGTGTTTTCTTTGGCGATTTACTGGTTCAGGTATTACTGACCTTTGGGAAATAAACCTGTAGCACGAAGTGCGGTTCTTCTGTCTCTTCTCTGACACTGGTAATCTTGGTTTCCTCCATGACCTCTAATCCTGAGTCTACATCTTTGCATCTTCTCATTTTGACCACAGACCTCATCAACTCCAGAGTCATTTTGGGGGATACTTTTGGCTGTTTTACTCACAGCCATGTTTTCTGTTTTGATTTTGCTTGTTTAGTGCAAGGCCAATCCAAGAAAATAAATACCTGTTGAAACTGTCTTCTGTTTTTCATGTTTCATGTTATTTTTCTGTTAAGTTTTAGCTGAAAGCGCAAAAGGAAGTGATGAAATAATAGTGACAAAAATATGTTAGAGCCATATATTTTGACCCTAAGCTCAAAAATGAAACTTGACAAGGATTTGATCCTCAATGACTTGTTCAGAAAAATGGGAATAGTAATAAATATCTAACAGAGCTGTGTTTCTTCCTGGCAATATCCCATTCATCACTTAGGTTCCAGTTGATTTATCACCTTATTTGTAAAATATTTCTCTGTACTTCAAGGAGAATTAATTGCTGTCTCCACACAGCACCTTATTCAAAAGCACTTAGCACCTTATTAGCTACATTCCAGATTGTTGTTAGCTAGCAGGAAATGTGAACTCACATTTAATAGGCCAATAATAGAGCTTATATATCTTTAAAACCTAACACCTTTCACACTGTCTTGCAGAAGAAAATAAAAAAGACAGCCTGAATTTATTTGAATTGAATAGTATCTTCTGTAGAAAATCCCAAATAGTTGGTCATTTTACTGGGGTGAACCACTTTAATTAATTAATCAAGTAATTAATATTTCCCCCAATTTATTTTATTTATATTCATTTTATTTTACATCCTTATCTACTCAGGAGTTCTCCCACCACTTATCAACTTATCACCCATGAATCATCCTCTTAGTCTTTTTTACCCATCTCACCCATAATCCCCCCCTTCTCATGCTCTATGCTTTAATTTTGCTGAAAGTTAGTTTAAAATTTTTCGTGTCTGTTTGTTTTCTCTTTATCCCTCATACAAGTGAGACCATCTCATATTTCTCTTTTTCTTTCTGGCTTATTTCTGCTAGCATGATTCCTTCTAGCTCCATCTATATTGCTGAGAATGACATGATATGTTTGTCTTTTTTTGATTGGTGAATAGTATTGCATCGTATACATATACAGCAACTTACTCAGCTTCCACTTCTAGGAATCTACCTGAAATTTACAAAAACTCTATTTCAAAAAGACCACTTTAATTTAGCAGTAGGGAGTAGTTTATTCATTAAGGTAGTTATTCTCCTGGAAAGACTTTATGAGCAAACTTATCAAGTTGACTAAGATATTCTGTCTATTTTTCAGGCGAGATCCTGTCTCTATGGGATAAGGTTGGATTGGAGACACACACAGGTTGTATTACAAATGGGATTCAACAGTTATCACTTTTCTTCGGATTCTCTACCTGAGTACATAGTTTGTTTAGTCTCAAAATATCTTAGTCATTACCGAAGCAACAAACTATTTCTAAGGAAAGAACTACTTCTATAGATTGATGTTGAGCCGTTTACATTGATTTTCATCCATCTTCTCAAAAGACAACTTCCTAAATTTGGGGTAAATGAAAATTCAGCCATGTGATCATATCTGGGAAGAGCATCATGACTAAGATAAAAGCCACAATACTGTAAAAATGAAAAACAATATTGTTAAACTCATTCATTCTGTAAAATTCTTTTGTTTTGGAACACAATGTAGGGTAGGAATGGAATAAACTGTTTTAGGTTGCTAAAAAGTGAACCGTAGGATGTAACAAGAACTACTTAGCCTGGGTTTTTGAAAAATGATTTTCTAATGCTAATCTATTAATGGTTTTTAACATATGCAAACAATCAGAAGGTATATATGTAAATACAGTATGCATGCTCAGGTTCCTACAAAATTCTGTTTTTAATAAATCTGCTAAAATGCAGTGTAACAACTAAAAGAAACAATCTTTTTCAAACCTGATTTAAGGCTATTGTTTGTTTGTTTGTTTTTTCTACCTTGGCATAAAGAACTTGTTTTGCTCTTGGGGTAAAGTCTATATATATATATATATATATATATTTTTTTTTTCCCTCCCAAAATATTGTTTCAAAATATGTTGTCATTTCTTTTTTATCCATCACAGTGTTATTACAATGTGGGTAAAATCTCTGGTATCATTGACTTTTCACACTTGTTTTTAATTTCACTGTGTAATTAATAATTATGATTAATAAAACTTTGTCAAAATACAGAAAAGACATTCAGCTTTTAATTTAAAAGAAAATTGAAAAGGAATAACTGCATATTATGTATGTGAACATAAAATAATAAGATTAATTTTTATTGTGGGGGCCGGGCATGGTGGCTTGTGCCTGTAATCCCAGCTACCTGGGGAGCTGAGACTAGGGATCGTTTGAGTCTGTGGTACCCCGGGCAACGTGAGCCTGTGGTTCCACAGGCAAAATTAGCGAGACCTAGTCTCAAAAAAAAAAATTTAAAAAAATTATTGTGATTTGTACAAATGGGCTTTTAAACAATACCTATAATATGCAACTGAAGAGGTATGATCCTATATCTCCAAATGGTATACCATGTAGTAAACAAATGTCACCTCAATTAAAAAAACAAAATAACAAATTGCATATATAAGTATATATACATAAAGCAAGATAGTATGTATATATTTGATGTATCTGAATAATATATCTTGCTCATATGTAAATTAAAACAAATAAATATATATGCCATATATATGCATACACATAAAAATTCCACTGTTTTCATTGCAACCACAAAAACAATTAAGTGGCTTAAATAATATTCAAACCACTTAAGTGTACTTAAATTTTAGTTGAAGTTGATGAAAGAACTAAAGTTCGTTGCCTTTCCTGTATATTTGGGTTGGACTATTATGCTTATTAAGTCAGGTCATTATTTTATCACCGCTAATTTCCTTTCAAAGCCTTAAATTATCAGTTCTCTTTAGCAGTATTAAAATCTTCTCTTGTCTGGTGGGGTTCAATGAACTATTTAGAGATCACTCACAGTAGAGTTAATGTGGGATAAGATATGGTCAGTGTTCAAAGACACTCCACAACAAAACTCATTCAAACCTCCATCTTCAGACATAACTGTGATTTGGAATGGCTATTCTATTAGAATCTTTGCTAATTTTATTTTTTAATGAATGAAGAGTATTGCATTTTTGAAGAGTTTGGAATTGTATTAATTTACTTCATCATTTCTAGTCATTTGAGGAAAAATGTGATTCCTACAAACTATTTCACTTTTCCTTTCTCCAGAAATATCTTTTAATGAGAAATTTCAATTTTCTGTTACTTCTATTAAATAAGAGCTGTGACACAAAAAAGAAGTATGGGAGTGGCTCTCCTGGTAACACTGGTCTTTCTATGTTTCTATTAATTGAGCTAAACTTTTTTTTGCTATTATTAAAATAAATAAGGAAGTTTTATGTAGGAACAATAGCACTCATGGAAAATAGCATTCATGAGAAAATAATGCTCACTGTGGAAATCTTTGGACGTGTCTGTGAAATCAGTATTTATAGAACATTAATTTGTGAAAGTGGCCATTTGCTTAATGCATAATCAATCCCCTGATTTACAGAACAGAAAATAATATTTGTAATCTGAAGAATGAGATTCCTTCTCCTGCTGAAGGCAAATGATTCTACAGATAGGTTGGATAAGCCTCACTGCATTGTCTTACTGAAGTTCGAGTGGTCTTGCAATTGTGTGCAGGTGTGAGAACCTTTTCTCACATGGCACTGTCCCATGCTTCTATTTGAGCTCTCTTCTACACTGTTTCAGCATCAAGCCTTGGCATTCAGACCAACCATGTGTTCATGTGGGTGTACAGGAGCCCTAAGTCTAGTGAAAGACGTTGTGAAAGACTGTTCTATTAATGTCTTAATTCTCATCCAGATGGGCTGGGAGTCAATCAAATTCTCAAGTTCTGGTTCATTTTTCTTTCACAATGATTAAATGAGAATCTTAAATTCCACGAAGGCACTATTTTTAGCATATTTTTCAGCTATGAATTTAGCATTGTAAATGCCTAACTTGGTGAAATTAAGGTACCCATAGTCTATGGACATGCTTGCAAGCTGCCAAAAACTTTCCATAATCTACCTCAATTTAAAATTAAATTCAAGCTATCAGTAGACTTGGGCAGCAATATTTACCTTTCCAGAAACATTTTCTTTGCAAATGGAAAGGTTAGTGAACATATCATGCAGTACAACTCTCTGCTTGAAATTGTTATAATTATGATTTCTGGAACACAACATCAAAGCATAAATTCAAGAAATCAGTATTTTCAGGTGGTGGACCCCAAGAAACACCCTTCTGGAATATTGCATACATTAGAGTCATAAAATTGACAGTCTAAATAACTTTCATAATTCAAATTATACATACTCTTTGCATTTTTAAAACACATGAGGGATAGAATTCATTTTCTTTCTTTCTTCAGTTACAACCGTGGTAGGCCGTGAAAGCATCTGAATTTCCTATTCCCCAGAGAATGCTGCTGGCTCTCACTAGCAGAATGAAAAGCTCCACTAGTCCTGAGGGAAGTAATTGGACAGGTGTGGTATTTATAGCAGGTGATGTCTTTCACCTCTTAGTAATTTGAATAAGTTAGCATCTTTAGTAATTATATTATAGCCCCTAATGGACTCCAGTTCTCTCTGTAGAATGACAAATACCTCTACATAGCTGCTGTAAAATTTCTTCTGAAATACTAATAACACAATATAATGCAAAAGTTACTCTACCAAAACAATCCAACTGAGAATTCATCTACAAAATATGTTTATGGGGAAAGTGAGAGTGGCATAGTTATAAATTATTAATAAAGCTGATGGAGATAAATAAATACATGTCTATAGGTACACACACATCTTTCAAATATCAATTATCATATAGTTTTTTTTTTCTTTTCTTTTCTTTCTGGTGTCTCTATCTGAAGAACTCCACTCCACATAGCCAAATCAATTTATTTACTTCCTAGAACTTAACACCATCTAATTATATATATTTTCTGGGTGGGTGAAATAAAAAAAATATTAACACTCAATAAAAACTTGCACCCTTATATTGTATCATTGTTACTCACTCTTATCCCAAGAAGAAAGCATGTGAATTGTATTTTCCAGGGGCTGTTCTGGGACATTGATATCCTAAGCCATCATTGCAAGATCACATAATTGTCAAATGAAAAGTCTGAAATCCAAGTTTTTCTCATTTGGTACTTCTCATTATATTGCTCTGTTTTAAATAATGTATTTTACACTATAAAAGTTGCAATTCAATTTATTGCTTCAGAATTCTTATTCCAAATTCTAGCACTTTTTTTTTTTTTGCAGGACAAAGAAAAATAAAGATGACAGGCTTACGATCTCATTTATAGTAAGGTATTTATTTTCAATCCTTCATGACAAAATATCCTTTTCCTTTTTCATGTGATTTAAGTACCCAAGATAGATTTTTCATATAAAAATAGTTGACATTAAACTACTAAAGCAATAAAAAAACAGAAAATCTGGAGAGACTTTAACACTCTGAAGATCAGCTGCAAAGTTGTTTGACTATATTACAGTGGAATCCCAAAGGAGTTTGTTTGATAGTTACAATAAGAAATACCAACTAAAACATGTGTAGAACCAAACTGTAATCTATGATAAATGCAAATTGCTTTTCTTATTATGAAAGTAATGCATGTTTATTGTGGAAAATTTCAACCATCCGGATGAGGGAAAACAGAACCCAGTAAAATTCACAGGTAATCCTATCAGAAAAGGGTGAATAAATATATTTAAGATATTAATAGTTTTCTATGTTTTCATTTAGACAGATGAATTCAGAGTACAATTAATTTTTAGATGTTTTCCCCTGATTAACTGTGTTCTGAAAAGGTCTGTTATTTACATATTTATTAATATATAAAATAACTACTTTTATTGTGTAATCAGTAGAGTTTCTTGTATTACAGAAGAGTAATTGCTGGATCGAATGGTAGTTCCATTTTCATTAGTTTGAGGGTCCTTCACACTACTTTTCACAGTGGCTGACCAGTTTACATTCGCACCAGCTGTGTAAGAGTGTCCCTTTCTCTCTGCATTCACGCCAGCTCTTGTTACCCATTTTTTTTGATGTGGGCCATTCTTACTGGGTAAGGTGATATCTCATTGTAGTTTTTATTTGCATTTCTCAGATTACTAATGACATTGAGCATTTTTTCATGTGCCTGTTGGCCATTTGTATTTCCTCTTTGGAGAAGTGTCTTTTTATTTCTTCCCATTTTTTGACTGGGATTCTTGTTTCGTTTCAGCTAAGTTGTGTGAGTTCCTTGTGGATCTTTGTTATTAAGACGTTGTCACTTTGTGGAGGGCAAAAATTAAACAAACTAATCACAAGCAGCGAAACTGAAGAAGCTATCAAAACTCCCCCCGAGAAACGAGAGCCCGGGACCAGAGGCTTCACAAACGAACTCTACCATAAAGTCAAAAATGAAATAACACCTACACTACTAAAACTTTTCCAAGAAATTGAGAAAGAAGGAAAATTGTCAAACACATTCTACGAAGCAAACATCACACTCACACCAAAACCACATAAAAATAGTGCTAAGGAAGAAAACTATGAACCAATTTCCCTAAAGAATGCAAAATTTTTAAACAAAACCCTGGAAAATTGAATCCAACAATGCGTTAAAAGCATTATTCACCATGACCAGGTGGGATTTATCCCAGAGACACAGGGATGGCTCAACATTGGCAACTAGCTAACATGATCCACCAAGGAGAAAACTAAAAATCACATGATCATATCAATAGAAGCAGAGAACACATTCGATAAAGTCCAACACCCGTTCATGATAAAAGTTCTAGAAAAATTGGGGATAAAAGGAACATACCTCAACAAAATAAAAGCCATCTATGACAAACCTGAATTATTCTTTCTGACATGATATTTCCATCTGAACTAGAGCTCTAATGCCATTTTGCCTTTCTATGCTGTCCATCTTATTTCTAATTCCTCTCCTTTCTTGTAGCTACTGCTAATTTACTGATACCTATTGATATTATGCGCACACACACATAGGTGTGTATACACACAGATGTAAACTATCACACCTGTGTAAATTTCAAAAATTTAGTTTATAGTTAATATGGAGGGAATCTCAGAACACTCATCAAAAATATTTCATTTAAAATATTCATAATAGGTTACAGATGCTGTTATCATAACATTTTAATGGTTCTTTAAAAAAATGTTTCTTTGTACCTAAGTTTTGTTCTGTTTTGTTTTCCAGTAAGCATTTTTTTCAAATTTGTATTGTTATAACTCTACAAGAATAGTAACCATGAAGTATACTAATAATGTGATATATAATATATATAATTATATATATAGGCATATATAATTATATATATATATTATATATATATACAATGTCTGACTATGACATCCAAAATTGCTACTGTCCTAGGAAATCTTGAAATGTGCCCATATGTAACTTGCTTAGGTATGTATTTATTATTTTTTATAGAAAGCAAATCACTCACATATATGGTAAAAGGCTACCTATTGGTGCACCCTAGAATTATTCTGAGTATTAGCTAATTTGGTGTGTGTGTATAAATGTAATGTAACCTATTTAACATTATCTAGCATAGTAGCTAGATTATGAATATTTGTTGAATAACTTAACAGGGAACTATAATTGTACACTTAACATATTAAAAGTATAGCAGAACTTAAGATGTTTAAAATTGAGAGCTCATTTGGAAAATCACTCATTTCTTCTAAGTTAATCAATGATATATTTCAGAATAGTTCTGGTGTAGAAACAATGACAAATGTCCTTCTAATCAATAATAACAAAGACCCCTATGTCATTTCACATTGGATGAGTGATTACTGCCTTTCTGTCAGTCACTGCATCTTATCTACACTTGCTCATAGTACTATAAGTATCACATAGTGGTTGGTAGCAGTAACTGGGTTCAAATTTAGGTATATTTTCCTCCAAAGATATAATTTATCCTACCTTCTTGCAGCAATGTCAAGTTTGCACATGCTATTTTTGGGGCTGTGGTATCTAGTCAGTAATTAATCATGAGATCTTTTATTTTGTTTTGTTTTATTTTGGCTTTGGCATCTTGTGATCACTTAACCTGAGTTTAAAATTAGTAAATAGATGCATTCTAAAATAGATAGGTGGTATAGTTCAGTATTGCTTTCTTCGCTTCCACCAGCTACTATCTTATAAAGTGGTATTTTAAGATAACTCAATATAGCATAGTGGAATATGCTTTGTGAAAAAAGCACATCCTTTTATTTTTTATTGACTTCATATCAAATAAGCTATCTAAAACCAAAGAGGGATATTGATTATGCTGCCATAGTAAGGGGAAAAAAAATCTCTAAAGGATTTTTTCCATTTATATTTTGCTTCCATGTTGCAAACATTACAATGTAGTATTGTTCTATACAGTTTTATAAATAGTGCAGTGCAGAATTATTTCTATATACAGGGGAGGAGTTTTTGTTTCATGTTTCCTTCTTAATATGCAAGGATTTCACAAGTCCAAGATCTATCTTGTTCACCTAGCAAAGAGGAGCAGTGAATCTGTTGTAGTGAACATGATGTTTCAGTTTGACTCTAGTCTAAAACAGAGATGCCCTTCAGAGGATACTAGAAAGAAAATGTATATTATAGTAAGTCAAAGGCTTTTTCCTCTCCTCTCTTTTTGCCTGCTGTCTCTCTGTTTGTATGTATATAAGCATAGAAACACATGGAGAAAGAGAGAGGGAGAGCGAATAAGAGGGAGAGTGAGAGCGCGAGAGAGATGCTGCCATAGAATGTAGAATACTAGACTGAGTGGAATGCCATACTGGGTGGCCTAAAAAACAAAGTTAGTTTCTCATTCTCTGGAGGCTAGAATTGCAAGGCCAACATTCAGTTTCTCATTCTTCATTCAGTTTATGCGTTCTTCCTTGCTTTGAGATTGCCACCTTCTCGCTATAACATCATCCAGTTGAAAAACAGAGAAAGGAAGTGCACACACTTTGGTGGCTAAAGTTTCAACATACGATTTTTAGAGGTACACGATCCAGGCCCTGGAACATTTAAACTTTCCTTTTAAGATAACAAAGGAAATACATCCCCTTTATTTATACATTTTCAAGATGACAAGTTAACTTCATGAGTTTTATTTCTAACAGAACTGGTATTTTCATCTGCATCCTCTATTGCCAAAAGCTGGAAGTGACTGAGAATGTCATTGAAATGGTAAAGTGACAAACTGTGGTGTGTACCTACAATGTAATATAATATTATTCATTTTTGAAAGAAATGAACTATCCAACAATGATGTGTGAAAGTCTAAACAAGTTATGTATTGTAGGATATCAATCATACGACATTCTGGAAATCTCAAATATATTGATATAATAAAAAGTTTAGGCATTTGCAACAGCATGGATAAATCGTGCTAAGAAGATTGTCCTAAGCAAAAATATAAAAGGTCCAAAACGGACAAATGGGTCAGAAATTTGTGGTATATGTACACAGTGGAATATTATTCGTCAATCAAAAAAAGACAAGCTTATGTCATTTACAGCAATGTGGATGGAGTTAGAAGGAATCATGTTAGCAGAAATAAGCCAGAAAGAAACAGAAATACTGGATGGTCTCACTTATAGTAGGGACAAAGGGGAAAAAAACAAATTTAAACTGTCAACAGAATTGAAGGATAGAGCAAGAGATGGGAAGGGGGTAAAATTAGGGGAGGGATGGTGTAAGAGTTTAAGATGGTTCACGGGGTGATAAGGTGGTGGGAGAACACCTCAGGATAGATGATGGTATATATATATATATATATACATATATATGTATGTATGTATGTATACATACAATCAATTAAAAATAAAATCATAAAAAAACTAAGAACAGAATGAGACAAATTCACATGACTTCACTTCTAGGTGGAATAAAACTAAACTAAGTTAAACAAAATGTGGGGCCCTTGAAAGCTAGCCTAGAAACCTGTCTTTAGAAGTAATGTTACTGAAGGGCATGGGGGAATGTGGAGAAAACCCCTTGGGCTAAGATAGAGGATTGTGGCTGTCTTGGTAGGGGGTGTGATGTGGTGCATATATCTGAAGTGGTGGACTTGTTGACCTCTGAATCATATCCAGTATTTAAACCAATGCTCACCTCTCCTCCTTCCCCATGCCTTTCCCCACCCTCCTTACTCTCCCTCCTCCTCCTCCTTTGATCTTATTAGTCTTTGGTTTTGGAATAGTGCTTGAGAAATGGCTGATTGTGTAGAAACAGAATCAAAGATCAATGCATAATTTTTAGAATACGGGTTATAAACCAGGAATTGTAGTGGTGATCACCAGGTTAAACTGTGTTGTCCAACCACATTTAGTAAAGCAGATGTAGGTGTGACATTTACCCACTCTTTTGTTTGTTGGTTTGTTTTCATTCTTTTTCTGTTATTGTTCTTATTATTTCTGTTCTTGTTCTGTCTTTGTTATTAAATATATTTATAAATATAAAAGAGCTATTTAGGTCTTTAATGAGAGAACATATTGATATAAAATATATCATGTGGATGGAAGAGGCAATACTAGATCTATATTCTGAGAAACACTCAGAGAATCTAATACTGTGGGCTGTAATTGTTGTGACTTGTGGGCTGCTCAATAAGTCTCAAGGACTTGGAAGTTCAAAGCTTCACGTTTATTACTGGTGCAACAGGTCTCCAAGCCAGCTTGGCAAGAGAGACCCATAGCAGTCTCTGTGACAACCTTTTATAAGGAAAAAACATTCCTGACCCCTATTATGTAGTAAGCAAGCAGGGGGGGGGGGGTTGAACATGTTTTTAGAACTTCTGGGAAACTAAGAAAGCAGGATCATCATGTGATTGGTCAACTGTCACACAATGGGTGCAGAAACCAGAGGAGGTTAAAAACAGAATGTATGATTGGCCAACCATGGCAAGTATTTCATCTTTGCTAAAATGGGCAGAGAACACAGTTCTCAAAATGGCGTCCCAAGCAAGATGGCATAACTCTGCTTTGCTTATCCTCAACAGTAGTATTTTTAAGTGAGGTGAGAAAAAGATATAAAAAGGTATAGCATGGTGGGCAAAAACTATAGTGCTGGTCTTAAGTATTGGTGAAGTAGCGCTTGTGGATAAGAATGCCCAGGTCATTTTTTCCCAACCTTTGTTCAAGAAAACTACTGAATCAGAACTGCTTGACATTTTTATAATGATGCAGGTCCTGGGAGCCTATCCACAGATAATAGAGACTTGGATCTGCTGCCGGGATATCCACATGCCCAACATAGACCTAGATGATTATTTGCAAACTGTAGTTGAGAAATCACTGATACAAGTGTGAAGCGTGTGGAATGGCCTCCATGAAAGAGTCTGAAAACATTTTCTCAACATACCCAGAGTATGTTGAGTAGACCTCAACATAGACTTCTCCCAGTGTTGCCATGGCATGAATTAATGATCAACGGAGATCCTGTGGGTCTCTGGAAATCTATGACCGCTCTTTTGAAAAAGCTGATTATTTTCAATTAAGTCAGTTAATGTCTTAGGAGATTTTTGTCTTTTGTCTATTTCCCTAGCAGAAGCAATCACTGCTCCCTTTTTCTGATGTAGATGAATGTAGTATGTGTCTGGGGGCTGCTATCCAGGCTTATCAGAATCATGCACTTTCTATCTGAGACATTCACATTTACTCAGAATAAAGATGAGTTCTTCTCCTTTCTGCCTATCATGTGAAGTCTCCTTGTCTTTCTTTGACACCCCAGAAAAATAATCCTGATCAGCCCCATTTTTCTTTAGGATTTCCGGCATATAACATCTCTATTTGTATGTTATTAAATGTCGATCTTTTAGTGCTCTTTTGGATGCCATTGTGGTCAGCTAGCCAGTCCTGGAAGAATGAAGATGGGACAAGAAGATTTCCCTGGAGCCAGTAATAGTGAGAGCTTGGTAGAAACTGAGGTGAAATTCATTGGAATTTGGAAATAATAAAATATTGAGAGTGGGATTTTAAGAGTGATACCTTAGATGTTAATGATGAATGACAGATGGAGAAAGGAAAAAGAATAAATGTGTTCTTGAGGTAGATGTGGTCACAAGAAAGTATACTTTTCATTCCTAATTTTGGATGATCTATATTAGGTAACATGATTGAAGCAAACAATAATATAGAACAGGAAAAATTGGGGGATCATTGAATAAGCGGTCAAGCATAAAAGCTCAAATAAACAAACTTAGTTTTATAGAACATCTCTAGTTCACTCAATATCCCTTGGTAAATAAATATGTCAGTTTCAATATTAACATCACTCACCTCTGAAATATAAGAAAGTTAAATAATCCAGAATACTTAAAATATCTTAATTCATTATTCCAACACTAGCATTCTTGTCTCATCCCTGTCTCAAACAACCACCCAGTGAAATGGAAAGCTAGACATGGTCTTAAAACTTTATTTATTAAGAAAAGTCATATAAATAGGAAGAATACTGTTGAAGTCTCTGCACTTCAGTAACTACAGAGCAGGATACTTGGAATGTCTGCTGCCATCATGAACACTTTAACAAGCCAATATTTAGGCATTCTGAATGCCACAAACAAAATCTACAGTTTTCACTTATTTCCCTATTCTGTTCACTGTTAAGAAAGTTATTTTCTCCTTCTTGTTCAGAATTAAGTTAGGAATATTTCAGACTGAATTTCAAGAGATGACACCTCAGATTTCATCTGGAAAGGCTACTGAAATTCAAAAATTCAGAGGTAGATTCATTGAATATTCCAATGAAACCCCAGTGGAAACAAGCCTGACCTTTCATTTTCAATTCTCCCTGGTGTGGAAGGAAGATATCCACTGTGGAATTAGTTTTGCATAAAGCAAACATAAGATAGAGTTTGACTGATTATGTGGATCACAGGAAAACATGTATTTATAAGGAATTTAACCAAACAGAAAGTAATCAAAATCACAAATCTTGGAACCTCAACGGCACTGGGTAGAAAGTAATGAAAGGTCTGTTTTAAATGTTAATGGCAGTTTTAAAGAGCTTTTCTTTCTCAGCCCTATATTTTAATTCCTTAGTGTTAGAACTCTCCAGGCAAAAACAAAAAACAAAAAACAAAAAAACCCTAAAAACAAACAAACAAAAAAAAAAAAACAACAACAGAAAACCACCACCACTACCAGCAAAAATTTCACACAGAGTAGACAGAAACAGTTAATTGATTTCATTCAATTTGGTTAGAATTGCTGATAGAGGGATTTAACTGTTTCAGGATTTTAGATTACTCTAGATGCTTATAGAAAATATAGAAAATTCCCCATAATATGTGTATGCATACACACCAGGAGAGAGAGAAAGAGAGAGGTGGAGTGCTGATAATGAACAATGAATAAAAAGATATGCCTTTATCTATTCTCACCTTTATTCTCACCCTTCTATGGCACACTAGACATGGTTCCTGGCAAGTCTCTTATCTGTGATCACAAACCCCTAAGTTCCAAGGAATGTCCCAAAGAAAACACATCCCTCAAAGATAAAGGCATTTACCTCACAGGTGCTTTCCCTGTTAGGTAATGGATTCCCCATTCTCCTACCCCACCTGTGCATATCTCAGGATTCTGGTTTTTTTCCTTCCTTATTGCTTCATTATAATCATTCCTTGCCAAGGTATATAAGGTGGTCCTAAGCTCATAATAAATTGGCTCAGTAGTGTACGTTGAGTCCAAATTTGTGTGTTTGCCTCTCAGATTATTATCAATCTTTTCCATCCCTTCTTCTTTTTTCACCTGTGACTCCCAACAGAGCGATAGCGACCTGTTGAAAGTGTTCCTGTGGTATGTGAATATGTATAGTGTATACATATATATACATATATATATACATATATATACATATACATATATACATATATACATATATACATATATAATGTTATACATAGCTTATATATGTTTTATATATAGGTTATGCATGTGTGTATATATATATATAGGTTGAAGGTCATCCATTAGCATATATTTTGTTGATGGGTTTATTAAAATTTGGGAGGTCAGGAACTGAGTTAAATTTGCTCAAACTATTTCAGATATCCAGTTATTTTCAACATGTGAAAGATGACTGAAATAGTCCGCTTTTGAGAGAACAGTGACGTGATACTTAGCTAGAAAGTGTTATCATGTCCTTCTTTGTGTATACTATTATTACATGATTAGAATATAACCAAAATTTCCCTAAAAGACCTTAATATTTTGGAATTTGCATCTAAATGAATATTTACTGAGTTCTTTGATTCATTGGTAATAAAAACAGATAAATGTATGAAGCTAAATCTTATATAAAACAATATGGAATCTAAGGAACTGCTGACTACTGTAGAATTGTTAACTCAGGTGTATTCACTACTAACTTCACTACAAATAATTAAACAAATGTATCTTATGTCACAGTGCTATTTCTTAAAATACTTAACACTACTTTGATGTTGTCAAATATTTGCTTAGATAGTGATCAAAACAAATGCCACGAAAACCTTTAAATGAGGATGCTTAGTTACCTGAAAAAAAAAGTATACTATGTTGGTGTCAGTTGCTAGTGGATACAATTGTGCTCTAAAGCCAGCTTGTTCACATCACTCAAATATCTAGCTGGTCCCTGAAAAAAACTCTTTAGTTAAGAAAATAAAAATGCTTGATATAAACAACCAGGATTCTGCTCCAGCTGTGAGGTCAGCATCTGTCCTGATGGGCTGAACACATGGCATTTTTTAGATTCTAAACATTGCCTGTATCCTGAACTACTGTAATTTGAACTCATTAAGCAAAATTAGATGAAAGGGAATGAAAAAAGAACAAAAGAACATTTTTTGGGGGGGTACAGTTCTCTATTAATCTCAAACTTATAGTTTTGGTAAACTGAACTGAATCTCAGGGAAGTGACTGATCAATTCATTTAGACTAAATAACTTCATGCCAAAACAACCTTCCAGTCCAATGAGAGAAAGGAAGCAAAAGAGTTGATAATTTAGCCCTTGTCTCAAGTGCTTAATGATGGTTTTGGTAGGTTGCTACTGCTGTTAGCATCTTAGTCCTTCTGCTGCCAGGTGGGAGGAAGGAAAATATAGGAGACAGCAGGGCCTATAGACTGAGGTAATGTTTTGGGACCCTTAACATACACAAGCCCACCTCTCAGAGCAGGCATGGATCTTATCTAGGTTGTGACTCACAGTAGCACACAGGTGTGGAAATGAGGGAAGTCGCGGAAACAAATTGTTTCCAAGAACATCATAATCAACATGAACCCAGGATCCCAAAATGGACAGTATTAAAATTTAGGCACTGATGTCTGCAAAACACAGAGGTAGAAGAGGCCTAAACAGGAAGGGGACTTTGACTTTGTTGCAAATTCTGGGTGTAGACCCAGAAGAGAGGTTGTGTAAAAGGAAATTGGAGACTTTGGCTTTTAGGAGAGATAAAAAGGAAAGGAGCAGAGACTGGAGGAGACAGACTTTTGGTGAGAGGAGAGATGAGAATGACAGATGGGTAAAGAGTAGCCCGAATGACCAGAAACCCCCTGAAAGAGTGAGCTGGTGGTGGCAAGGACCATGGTGACTGGCAGAAGAGTGGCCGGTGTGGAGAGCGTGGCACCGCAGCAAGGCGGCATAGTGAGCTGGTTCCTGGAGATGGCCAGGGATGTGGAAAGCTGGTTGTGCACCAGCAATTGTGGAAGAAATTTGAAGCACCTTGAAGAAGCAGAGCAGCTTGGACACTGGAGAGAAAGGAAGCAAAGAGAAGATGCTGGAGAAAGATTGGACTTGGCAGAGTGCCTGCTTCAGGTGTGGAGGGGCAAATGATCCTTGATAACTTTGGGTCTGAGAATGGTGACTGGGGTCAGATAACTGCCACTTGTGGCTTTAAGGACTTTTGTTTTTCCTGTTAATATTCCCTTGTTAACAAACCCTGTTGCTAAAATGCAGTTGACTGGCAACTGATCTGCTTGGGTAGTACGAACCTGAGGGAACCTGGGTGGCAGAAGCCGCATTTTGAATGAAGCTTGTTGGTCCGTAGTTAATGCTCTTTGCACCTGACATTGAGCACACATTTGATCCTGGCAACAGGGAAATTGCCAATCATCAATATTTAATCAGCTGCTCCACTTAGTATTAACGTAAGTGAAGTTTACTGAATACATGAAATGTTTGAATTTTCCCATGCTTACAAATACAATAGCGGTCATAAAGTGTTTTCATGTGTGTTGATAATATTGTGCTCATCATCATTTGAAGCTTATTTTTCCTGTATGTGAAGTGCTCAGAAGAGACTGTAATGAGAAAAGGTGATTGCTAACGTAGGACTCATAAGGAGATGGAAACCTAAAGACTAGTATCTCTTGCTTAGTTTTATATATATCATTTTTCCCTACACGTATTTTCTAAAAGCTCTCCAATGCATGGATGTGTAAATTGAATGTCCTATGCAAAATCAGAGCAAAGACAGTTAGCAGGAGTCTCTTGGTGGGAGTAAAGTATGGGAATTGTAAATATCCATCACAGCTGTAAGGCATTCGCTCTCCTGTTGAAACACTCCAACTTGTCTGAGAACAAAATCTTCTCCAGAGAGCTGAAAACATTTACTGTAAGAAAATTCCACTTCATTTAACTGATTTTATTGTTCACAAATTTCTCTAAATTATATTTCCTCAAATTTTTACCTTATTTAAGGTTACCTGGTATTTGTCTTCATTAGCCAGACTTATTGGCAGGCATCTATTTGCAGAAAATATTGAGATAGTTGTAAATAACTAATTATGTTCTTGGGTGTTATTTTTTCAAGCATCCCTGTAAGTTGCACAGTATGGTGATAGTGGGCAGATTTGACTTTTTTTCTGCTTTGAGAAGAAATGCTCTTTTCCCCATTGAGTGTGATACTGGCTATTTGGTTTGTTGATATCCTCTTTATGTTGCAACAAGTTCTGTTTATTCCATTTTATTGAGTGCTTTTTTTAAAAAACATAAATGGATGTTGAATTTGGTCAAATATTTTGCGGGGGCATCTATTGAAATGATTATGTGATTTTGATTTTCCATCTTATTGATCCAGTCACTAACATTGGTTGATTTGCATATATTGAAGAAATTGTATGTTCCTGGTGATGCCTACTGATATTGTAGGCATGGTTTTGTGGTGCCTACATGGTTGCTGATTGATTACTATATTGCTAGATTAGATTGATGTAGTCTAATCTAAGATTTTCTTGAGGATTTCCACACCTGTGATCAATAGAGATGACAACCACGGTTTTTCTTTTTTCAACTATGCTTGTTTGATTTGCAATCATGTTAATGTTGCTCTCATAAAATGTACCTTCAATTTTTCTGAAAAGTTGGAGTAAGATAGTGTCCTTTTTTGAGGGTTTAGTTGAATTAACTATATAAACCATCTTCCTGTGGGTATTATTTCCTTTGGAGACTTTTTCAAAATCTGAAATGGTGATTGAACTATGATTCTAAAACCATTTTATTTCTTCCTTCTGATGTGTTTGTTTACATAGAGATATTTGTAGTAAGTTCTTGTGATTCTTCTTTTTTTCTCACCATTGACGATAGTTTCACCTCTTTTACTTCTAATTCTGTTTATATGGATTTATTCTCTTTTATTAGTAAATCTAGTTTGGGCTTGTTACTTTTTTAAATTTCTTTTGAAGAGCAAACTCTTGATACCACTGACCTTTTACAGACTTTGTTTCCTGATTGATTTACCTTCTCACTCTTATTATTTCCTTCTTTCTACTGATTATTGTATTTGTTCCTTTTCAAGTACTTTCAGTTATAAAGTCAGGTTGATTGTCTGAGCTTTTTCATTTTATTGATATTGGCCTGTGTTATTATATACTTCTGTCATTATACCACTTTCAGAGTATTCATCTGTTACATAGTCTCTGCTCATCTCCAGATACTCTTTAATTTGCACTTTGATTTCTTCATTGACCCAGGAATGTCCAGAATCATTATGTTAAATCTCCACATGATTTGTTTTTGTCCAGGAATATTGTTGTGGTTCATTTGTATACTTATTCCAGTGTTATCATAGGAGATACTTGATAAAATCATACAATTTTTTGGGTAAGCTTCATCTCTCTAGCTATACTTTACAATCTATCTTAAGAATATTGCATCTATACAACATGGAAGACTCCATAATTGCCTTATAAGGTCATCTGGTTCAATATATCATTTATTATCTCTATTTTCTGTCTGAATGATCTGACCCTTCTGTAAGTTGTATGATGAGGTCCCCCACTGTTAATGTGTTTTTTTTTCAGTGTATTAAGTCTTCATATATTTAGGTGCCCCTGTGTTAGACGCATAAATGTTTGAGAGCTATTGGAAGTTGCTATCTCTTCAAAGTTGGAGGGAAACTTCATAAATTAAAGAATAGCATCCTCTTGAAAGTTGTAAAAGTCAAGAGGTTGAATTCTCCGTTGGGATCCTAAAAAGAAATTCTGTCCTTCCTACAACTTAGCTTTAGATTTGGAAGACTCATGTTCAACTCCTAACCTATGGAACTGTGAAAGACTAAGTTTGTTGTTTTGAAGCCCTAAGTTTCTGGTAAGTTGTTACAACAACCTTAGGAAACTAATATAAACTAT
The DNA here is from genome assembly GCA_004024945.1 of Uropsilus gracilis. NCBI lineage: Eukaryota > Metazoa > Chordata > Mammalia > Eulipotyphla > Talpidae > Uropsilus > Uropsilus gracilis. The sequence continues at coordinate 30,116 of PVHY01005674.1, read as the reverse complement.
TAACAAAAGTTTGCTTCTATATAATCTATTAATAAAAGTTTGCTTCTTTAGCTACAGTACAACATAGATTCTTCTTGCTTTGTTCCAACCATTGTAGATATAATATTATCAATGTGTAGTTCTGATGCCACCACAAGAAGAGAAGATTATAAACAATCATACTCAAAATTGTATGGCAAAGACTGGAAATGGGATATATCACTCTGTATATGTTCTATTCTGATTATAGGTAGACTTCAGACATGTTTTTAATATATGCCTGGCAAAATTAATTGATGTTGTTGAACATATAGTGGATCTCTGTCACCCCTATCCTGAAAATTTGTCTTTTCCTTATTTTTCTCTCATATAGAACAAACTTACTCTTTCCCAAAAAGACACTTCCAAATTCTCAATTCTTCCCTGCATTCAGACAAAATTTAATCAGTTTTGAGTGATACTTAATTAGCCCCTGTATGCTCACATGATTTCTCTCTAACCACTAATAAACTAGAAATAAGTTATCTATAGTTTTTCTGTTTACACCTACATAATAAAAATGTTGTAATAAATTACATCAATCAAGACAGAAAAATAGGGAATATGCTGTAGTCTGTACTTGACAGCGATTATGAAAGTTGCTACATCGATACTGTGGTAGCAGACATATGATTAAAGCTTATTAGTTCTACTTTCTTGGAGGAATTCCCTTATTCACGGTTCTTCAGTTACATTATTCTGATGGTCTGATGATATTTTTTTTCAGAAGATTCCCACTCATGATTTCTACTGTTTCCTTGGAAACCTTGCTGTTTTCATGATAGGCAACATTAGATAGAGGGAAGAAGTTTGGTACTTAGAAAACAGAGAAATAGAACACTGTCAGAAAAAGAATTTTGGCTAGAGTTACTGAAACATAACATCAAGAACTAAATAAGTTTCAAAATGATGTAGCTTCTATTAAGTGTAATATCCACTGAATCATAATTCAGAAAAGACTCTTTGGATACATGTAAATTAAGTATATGAATACCAGTATTTTTCAATAGGGAGAAACCACAGAAAAAATATATTTCATCATACAAGATAGATAATTCTTTTGTGATATTTGAACTACAGAGTATCCTATGATTACCCTTTTCTGTTCTTAGCACATTTAGTACTTCAATACATCCCATGAAATGGTCTAATGGGCTTGCATATTTCAGTGGAAGGATGAAAAAGCAGAAAGGAATTTTGGGAGAAATATTTGTGGCCATTGCAAGGTGACTTGAGATATGTTCTTCAATTCTAGTGTTGACATATTGTCAGTTCTCAAAACCCAAAAGAAATCTTTCCTTCACTGATAATCATTCTGGAAAAAGGAACTAGTAGCCTGTTTTCTGAGGGTGCCTCAAGAGAATTCAGAAAGCACAGTATATGTGTCTTTGTGTGTATGTGTGAATGAATCACATTCCTTGTATCAGAGATATTTGTATGCTACTTCTTCATACACCAGTACAACATATCAAAATTATGTGATCTCTAAAAGCAAATTTTCATCAGTGAGTTACCAACGTTTAGCAACTCGCTAGTTATGTTGTGATCCTTCCATTAATTTTAAAGTTTCAAACTGAGAAATTAAATGTTTTTAGGCTATAATTTTTCCATTGATAAAATGAAAGCAGCAGATTTTAAATTAAAATTAAGTGTCTCTTTATCTTCAAGTACTATATTTTTCTTGTTTTAAATCATTATTTACCCTGGGGTTCTCCCATAACCTTATCACCTGTGAACCATCATCTTAGTCTTTTGTGCTCCTCTCACTCCCCTTTCCCTTCTACCTCAATGCTCTATGCTTGAATTTTGCTGAGAGTTAGTTTAAATTTTTCCTTATCTGTTTCTTTGTTTTTCTTTTATCCTTTATATAAGTGAGACCATTCAATAGTTTTCTCTTTCTCTCTGACTTACTTTGCTAACACGATTCCCTCTGGTTCCATCCATGTTGCCATGGATAGCATGTTTGCCTTTTTGATTGATGAATAATATTCCATCATGTAAATATAACACAACTTTTTGTACCATTCTTCTGTTTTGGGGCATTTGAGTTATTTCCATATCCTGGCTTTTGTGTATAGCTCTTCAATAAACATCCAGGAAAATGTGTCTTTAGATACTATTATTCTGCCATTCTACTTGGGTATCAAGATCACATCTTTTTAAAACTTTCTTTGGTGAGTTTGTTTGTATAGGAATACAAATACTTTTCTCAACATGTAGACAATTAGAATGATATGCAGTTGAGTTCAGCTGGATGGGAAGAAAATAAATGCCTTCAACTTCAGCATAACAACATTAGCTACATGTGAAGCTCTAAACCATCTAATTTGCATAATGAACATTTTATGCCACATTATTTGCACCTGGTTTACAAATTTATTGAGCTTTTCACAATAATTATCAATGATCATATCAAAATGTCAAACATCCCAATGTGACATAACACTATAACTATCAAAAAGATGTTTCCCATTTGATATTTGTTGACAGTTAATTTGTCTTTATTATTCAAGATAAGGAATTGAGTTTTTTTCTGTTTTTGTCAAGGAAAGAATGAAGAAGACATAGAGGCAATATTTCAGAACCCTTAAAAATTATAATTTCTAATAGTATATATTTTAAAATATGCTTATTACAAGAGTAATTGATAAATTAGAAAATGTAGATAAGCAACCAATATGCATGCTGTTTTCTAACTCTCACTCCATAAATAGTCATGGTTAACATTTTTTCTTTCTGTTTGTAGAATAGAATAACACAAAATACACCAAATTTTGTAATTCTTGTTTTGCCTAACAAAATGTCACAAAATGATCTCTTTCAGATAAATATTTCTACTCAAATAATTTGGCATATTGAAGCTTACTCTGTTACATCACAGTTTATCATAGCAAAAACCATTAGATAAAAACTGTATTCCTAATTTAGCTACTATAATCCAGACTGTGATGAACATCTTTAAGAGTTCAATCTTACCAAAAAAGTGTAAATATTTCCTTGATATAAGTGCTTTGAAGGTGCATTTTCCAATTAATATTCATTGGTGAGTATTGCTAAATGTCTTTCAATAAAGAGGAAAAACTATTCAATTATTATTAGTAATTATTGATCAATAATTAATTATTAAGTTATTGAAGATGAAAAATATACTTAAACTTTCTCATTGTTTTGGTTATATTTAAATCATTTCTGTTCTATATTTTTATTGTACAGCATTATTAATACATCAGTTCTTAGACATACTTATTAGGAAATAGTGTTGAAGCTTTCATCAGAGGAGTTTTGGAATGTGTTTTTTTTCAGAGGAATATGTTTGTGTAACATCTCTTTAGCAATATTATAAATATCCTGAAGTAAACTCGTACAGCCACTATGGAAAGCAGTATGGAGGACCCTCAAACTCATGAAAATGGAATTACCATTTGACCCAGCAGTCTCACTTCTGGGAATCTACCCAAAGGAGACCTCAATGTGGGTACAAAATGACACCTGTGCTCGGATGTTTACTGCAGCACTATTTATAATTGCAAGAACATGGAAACAACCCAAATGCCCCAGAACAGATGAGTGGATGAAAAAGATGTGGTATATATACACAATGGAGTATTACTCATCAATTAAAAATGACAAATTTGATGATTTATAGACACCTGGATGTACCTAGAGAAATCATTCTAACAGAAACGAGCCAGATAGAAAGGGACAGAAACCAAATGGTTTCAAATGAAACTACACTAAGGGAGAGAGGAGACCAGCTGGAGCGGGCGGGGAGGGGAGGTGATGGTGATGGGTGACCCCCAGGGACTGAAATGATGTAAAAAAATAATAATAAAGCAGATATTGTAAAAATAAATAAATAAATAAATAAATATCCTGAAGTATTTTTTCAAGTGATAAAGAAAAAAGTTCACCTCACATTTAACAAACATTGGAATTTGAGTTGTCACATGAACAGAAAACTCATTTTTATTGACTATAAAAGTATAACAGGAAATTCCACAATAAGGAAGAAGCAATTTTCTAATGAAATGACAGGTGAGTAACCAATTACTGTTGGTGAAGTCATCCAAGAATCTGGAGTCTATCAGTTTCTGAAATGTTTGTCTACTTTGAATCAACTCACATGTAATATATGTAATACTTCAATTTTATCTGTTGTCAAAGGAAGCTTCGCTAAACTTGATCCTGTTTCTCTGAGCCCATTCCAGAATTGTGCCGGAGACCCATTTTACAACAAATGGTTAAAAACACCTAGTATTTTTGTATGTCAGTGTTCCCTTTGTTAAAAAAGTCACTATTTTTAATAAAACCAATTCACAGGACATAGACATAGATGTTTATGAGCTCTTCTCTCATTATGCTGGCTCCTAGCTATTAATTCAGATTATTTATTTCAAACATATATAATGAAGTCTTTCTTAAAATTTAAAACCAATTATTTGTATAATTAAAGATGATAATCAGTTGTCTTAAACAAGCATTTCATTCAAAATAGACCAAATAAGAGAAACATTTTGTAAGTATCCTTCAGATGAACTTATTCAAATACTCTGATCATTTACTGGACATTAACTGTGTGCCAGGAATTTTGTTTTGCTCATTAGCTAAAGTCATATTCTCAGGGTCACATAGTTCTCCCAACATGCAAGTTCAATATCGGAACTCAGAAAATCAAAAATAAGAATTGCTGAGAATCACTTTTCAGGAAAAAAAAATAATCAGACTTTAAAATAGCTGATATTTTTAATGACTGCAAATAATCATACTAATGACCTCGGCGATGACAAATATTAATATCTGGAAAAGGCCCACTTCTGTTGTAGCTGATTCAGAGCTGTGGATTGTGATATTGATCATAACATTGATTTGCTGTCTGGCACTAAGAAAAGCATTTAATAGCTGTCAGTTAGTACTTCTGAAAATGTGGAACTGAATGTGCTCATGATACTGTTTTGACAATTTAGTGGTAAAACGTCAAAATATTCACAAATCAACATATTTTAATAATGTCACTTTCAAGTATCGCTAACATGAATGTCGATGAGTAGTCACATCTTAAAAACTGCTAATTTATCCTTTCTTCGACAATGCCCATCTCTTCACAATTGGTATGGAGCAGAATTTCCCAAAACTATCATGAAAAATATATTAAACACAAAATTAAGCATATATTAGGGTTAATGTCTTAGACACTTTTATGAATGTTGAGAAAAGTAAGTAATATCCATGCTGTGAGACGATAGGTAGTGTTTTATCTCCATGAAAGTGTAATTTTGAAACTGGGATTGCAGAGTAAATAATGCATAAAGAATTAGATGTCATTTAAGAATTTGAAGATAAGTTATTACCCCAGAAAATGAACTCTTATAGACTTAACAATGTATACACACACACACACCATATACTAGTTGACTCTGAACTATAATTTCTGAAGCATTAAATATTTTACCAAAATAACTGAAAAAGAAAGAAATGAACTTTTCAGCAGAGACATATGGTAGGTTAAAATCTTTTGTCCCTCTCTGCCATTATTCTTAATAGACAAAGGAAGCAAAGCCAAAAATACTAAAGTATTTAGAAGCAATATGAGTCAAACTTCATTCAATTTGTTTATTTTTTAATAAATGTTTATTTTATTATTTATTTTGTTTTACATCATTATCTCCTTGGTATTCTCCTATCACTACCTTATCACCATCACTTGGTCTTTTGTGCTCCTCCCACCCCTGATATCCCCCCTCCCCAACTTATGCTCCATTCTTCAATTTTTCTGAAAATTAGTTTTAAAAATTTCTTGTCTGTTAGATTGTTTTCTCTTCATACCTCATATAAGTGAGATCATCCAGTACTTTTCCTTTTCTTTCTGGCTTATTTATGCTGACATGTTTCCTTCTAGATTCATCCATGTTGCTGTGAATGACATAAGCTTGTCTTTTTTGATTGATGACTGATATTCCAGCATGAACATATGCCACAGATTTATGTACCATTCATCTCTTTGGGGGCATTTGGGCTGCTTCCATATTCAATTTAGTTTAGACTACCATGCTAAACAGAAAGCACTTGGAGAAAAACCTTTACTGGAGAAAGTTTCAGTGGAGAGGTTACACACACAGACACAGAACTATCTGTGGTTTTTCGAACACAGAGTTAATGGTTTATGGTTAATGGCACTATCAATTTATGAGACTTATGTGTGAAATGATATTCACTTATGATTGAAATTATTAGATTATAAGGGTAAACCTGTAGAGTTTTATTTGGATCAACTTCAATCAAGGTGATATATCTAAACTCATAACTGGCAACTTGTACTACAAGGAAATCAAATAAAATTTATTGCACTACGTGGAAGATCTTTGCTAAGAAAGATTTTTTGAAAGGGTTAAAATGAGTTAAGAAACACAAATCCAAGATGAACTACTTTGAATGAGCTGATTCAGCATTGTTCAACTCAGAGAGATTTTGCATTGAGATGTCAATTTCTGATCATGGAAAATCAATGTTGTCCTGCTGGTAAACCTCCGTTCTCATTTTAAGTTTGGGGCTTTAGAAAACTTGAACATTAAGACATGTCCCTCCTTTTCCGTTTTGAAAGACAAAGGAAGAATATTCTTCACTCTTCTCATTGAGTTGGTTAAAGGATTATGCTGTTATTATGTTATTTTATGTTATTATAGATATTGTAGTTTAATATGTTTTTATCCTCCTCTGCCTAGAAGAATGTTTTATCTAGCAGAATGTTTCAATAAATATTTTGTCATCATGAACAAGGTTCCTTTATTTTATTGTAAATTCAATAAAATAAATCGACTATTTAAATTTTATTTAAATTGTAATCAAGTTAAAATGAATTATTACTGCTCTCATCTCTCTACCATCATAAGGGAAATATCTGGAATATCTAGATATATTGTTAGTCTTAGTTTCCTTATCTATAAAAATAAAAAAAACTATTAATAATGGTAAAATGGCAATTATAAAAATCAAATACATAAATTACTATTCTTATGAAGTGAGAAGATATCATCACTTTGTTTTAAAAATATAAAAGTTCATGTAAGGGAAGTTTTAATGAACATTTTAACAGAAAATAGTATGAGTATGTTTATGTATTTGTTTGCTATGATTTGAAGCACTTCAATTAATCTTGCTCTTAAAACATAACATTTCAATTAAAAAAGACACCTGTATTTTCAATTAAAAAAGACACCTGGATATTTACTACTGTATTATTTCAATAGCCAGGATAAGCAACCTAAATGCTCAAAACAGATGAATGGTACAGAAAGCTGTGGTATATGTATACAATGGGATATTATTCATCAATCAAAAAAGGCAAACACATTATTTGCACCAACATGGATGGAGCTAGAAGGAATCATGCTAGCAGAAATAAGCCAGAAAGAAAAAGAAATAATGATGGTCTCACTTATATGAGGGATAAAGGAAAAACTGACAGACAAGAGAAATTTAAAACCAACTTTCAGCAGAATTAAAGCATAAAGCATGAGAGGGGGAGGGGAAGAAATCAGGGGTAGAAGGGGCACAAACAATCAATACCATGGTTCACTGGTGATATGGTGGGAGAACCCTGGGGTAGATAATGATGCAAAATAAAATCAATAAAAATAAATAAGACATAGCATTCCAGGATGGTAAACATTCCACCCTGTCAGATAGCAAATGGTTCACTACAGTTTTATTGCCTTCTTTCAAAAATGACCTCCTTTTGAGAATGCATTGAGTCAAGTTATAAAATGCATCTACTCCTGCAAGGTTAAGACTACTAATTACGATCTTTAAAAGTACAAATTAGAAGCATTTGTCTTATATTGTGCTTTCTGAAGTAAACCACAAATCCATAGATTCATATGTATATATGAATGAATACATGCATAAAATATAAGATGTGTAAGTTCAGATTACATACATGCATATTGCATAAATATATAAAATGTATATCAATCTAAATGTAAAAGACATATATATGTAGGTATGCATGTATGTTTCCATTATTATACTTAATATATATATATACAATTAACAAAAAAACATTGATATTCACCATTCCATACTGTATGTAATATAAAAGAAACAAGTCATAAACTAATTTTGTTTGAAAATAGAAAGGGGTATCAACTTGAGAGTACTAGCTGAACTTCTCACCATGTTGGGATTGAACATTTATGTTTGACAGCAGAGGTAGAGTTGGGAACCTGCAAGAGGTACTCGAGACCCAATAAATAAAACACAATGCCTTATATTCTCCAAGAGACAGCAATTTCATAGCCTTCTTTGTCATGTTTGCTGCTTCTATTAGATGAGGAATCCAAATCTTATATGTAATTTTTTCTTTGCTCATGTCTTTCTAGCTAACTGGAAAGCTTTTCTGCATTGCTTTGATGAGCAATGTGTAGTTTAATGATGTTTATTCTAGGGGTGGCAAGTGCAAATTGGATTCCAGGAATTTAATTATAGATCATCTGTTTGTCTCCTTCCAGGAGTCTAATAGAGAGAATAATTTGATTGCTGGTTGCTGGATTTCATAGAAGAATGTTCCCCAAATGGGATTTTCTGCCCATTGACTTAGATTTCTACTGATCGATTTTAAAGCTATTAAATATCATGAAAGACAGAATTTAAATATTGGTTGTTTTGTGTGTAGGATGTTTTCCTTGGTTAGAATTTAAATATTTTAGGCATCAAAAATGTCTTTTATTGTAAATTAAACTTGCAGGCCATTTGCTAGATAGAATCCAACAGATTTGCATGAATGAAAAAAATCAACATTTCCTAATAATGTATATGAACAATTGAAGTTAATTATATATGGGAAAAATATCATTTTACTTGTGTCTATCTTGCTTACTTAATATGAGATATGATCTTTCTTGTGGATCAATTTTAAGGTCACAAGTTATTCCTAGAGTTATAGGTATATTGAATTTCCTTTGTTTTTAACAGATGCTTTTCAGAGTTGCCCCTCCATCTCATTTTGCTGATGTTATTCCTATTATAAAAAAAAAACAAGAAAATTAAAAAAATAAAGGATGATATATACTTAAAATAGATGTCCCAAAATATAAACAACCTCTTGGCAGATTCTGTGAATTTCTTACTCTGAGAATCCTATATCCATCTCACAGATTTTTATCATTTAGCCAAATCTCCTTGGCTTTCCTGTTAGCAATTGAAACATGGTGTTATCAGTGAGATACCCTTGACCCCTGGAGCTACAAGATTGCCAAGAAAAAAAAAGTAGAATTTCCTCAGAATGTTAAGACCTCAGAGATGGCAGACTGATCTATGAAAAGGACAAAAGTCAGACCTTTTGGTCTAATCCTGTCTGATATTGTAGAGATCCCTAAGAGAACATAAAATCTGAACATCATCTGAAATCACATTCCATTTTGGTCTTCTGTTTTTTAGCAGTAAAGAAATTCATTAATATTTTATCATAATGAAATATCATTGTAACAGTAAACTTCATCAGGATCATCAATAGTTCAATGCTGGGGATATTGCAAAAGACTGAAAATCCTCAGTATGGATGGACACTTAAGAATCAATATTTCTATCCTTGAAATCACTGTCTCCTAACAGAAATTTGCTTTCTAACTGTTCAATTAGAATTGGTGTTTTACTGGTAAGTGCTAAGAGGATGATTGAAAATTCACAAGTAAGGGAAAATGCTCTGGATATAAACGCAATCTGGAACCCAAGAGTTGAATCTCTGTAATATAGTGAGTTTATTCGTTCTCACTTTCAGTTTCATTGAAAACTTGGAGCCCTGTTTTATTCAAAGAGAAGGTGGCAAGTGCCATAGGTAAGAGAGGATGAGTGGGAGGGCAAAATCACAATCTGAGATAGTTAATAAGTATGAAAAAAAACTTAATATACTAAAGCAAATCAATGCATAGTAAAGAGTGACTACTCTTTTAGTTTTTATGTTTCATGAACTTATTTTTATTTGAAAATTTTAAATATCTACATAAACATTGACAGCATATTTAAGAACTGAAAGCACTGAAGAGGTAGAAATTGTAAAAGAAGGTTTAAGTTTTAAATCATCAGAGACAACCACAAGTATTATTCACACAGATAAACAGTTGAAAGAAATTTCAAAATAAAGTGAATATATTGCTATGAAGCATGAATAAGTTACGAGTGATAAGTCAAAAAGAACTATCGTAACACTAAATGTCAAGGTTTTACATACCATTGTAAATTGACAAAGCCTGTAGACACAATAGAAAAATCAAAGGTTATAATATGCAGTCTAAAAATGACAATCTAAGGCCAAATGAATCTGAAAAGGAGGAAGCAAAAGGTAGAAAAATGTATTAAAATGAGTGCAAAATAACTGAGGATTACATTAATACTAAGAAACTATTAAGGCAAGAGTGCAGAATCACAATCTTACCAATATGATTATTTTATTTAAAGAATGGCATATTCTACCAAAAATAAGTATCATCGATACCTTTTAGTCTGAATAAATCACTATTATTACTATTATCAATAGGTGTATATCTACTTAATTTGTAAGTGCAATTTTCATTGTGTGGTTTAACTATGACTTGTTTTGATTTGTGCATATGCTTGATATTTTAGAGATATCAAGTCTTCACAGTATATAGAAATATCAATCCAACATACTATATACCTTAAATATATATAATTTTAATTTTTCAATCATACCTCAATAAATGCCTCAGTTTTCACAATGGAAAATTCAAAAATTGGAACTGCTGACTAAGCCTAGAGTAATGTGGTGTGGTCATTTTGCTTGAGAAGCAGTTTAGATTCACAGGATTTGGTCTCAGTCTTACTGATTCCATGTCTTTGACCTGTTAATTTTACTAGTTTCTCAGGAAAGTTATAATGTGAGTCATGGGATGTGACTGGTACTTCCCAACCAGTTATTTAGTTTCTGACTTGTTTCCACTATGGGCAGAACTTACTGAAAAGAGAGTATTTTTGACATAGTTAAAAATGCTTTCTCCACCTATATGGATAATATATTATTCACTTGTTGATCAAATGTATTATATTGATTAATTTATATGCACACTAACCATCACTGTATCTCTGTGACAAATTCCGCTTAGTCTTGATGTATAATCAATCCTTCAATTATATTGTTGAATTTGATTTGCTAATATTTGATTGAAGTTTCATCTCAATGTTCAACTAGGCATTGATCTGCCATTTTCTTCTGCTATATTGTCTCATTTTGGTGCCAGTGTGATCAAATGTTTTGATGAGCATTTACTCTTTTTGGATTATAAGAAATAATTTGAGCATGATGAACAGCAATTTGTTAGGGTTTGATAAACTTCCTTTGTAATGTTATTGAACCTGAATTTTGCTTTGGGGAGATTTTTTTATGACATCACCAAATTTCCATGATTGTAATCAGTGTATTCCTCTATTCCTGCTAGGAATTGCTGCCTTTTAAATACAGAACCTTATCCTGGCATGCTGTTTATTGTTAAGACAGTTGCTATCTTGGTTTTGACCCTGGGTGGAAGTTAGGCAGGTGTTTCCCTTATGACAGCACTGACTGCAAATAAGATTGTCTTCTGTTAGAAGATACAAATGATCTGATCTAATGTACCTGCTAGATAGATTAACTATTCTTGTTTGGGAGCCACTGGCTTAACTAATCACCACTCTCTACCCTCCCTCCAATAATCCCTGGCAACACACCCTTCTTCCTTCCTATTGGCACTGCTCACACCCTCCTGCATTGAAGCTCCCAGCTTTTGAAGTCTCTCATTTTAACAAGTGTCCTTGAGGTAACAACAAAAGATCCCCTGTGGCAATTCCCTTTGCTTCTACTGAGTTGAACTGTTCTGGTGTCTTTCCAAATAGTGTTTAACTAAAATCTTTCCTACCCTTCTCCATCATATTACTCAATGTATCCAGTAGCATTTGTTTATCTTCTAGGGTGTGTTGAATTGTTTGAGTTGTGATTTGGTTGTAAATATTTGGAGGAAGTGAGCTAGACTTCTTGTCTCTGGCACCGTCTTTAAGGTTTCTTGACTTTTCATAAAATGAAGACAAAACAGCAAAACAGCAAAAGCTCTTTTAATCTATATAACTATTTCATTTCCTATATCCAAAAGATTAAAATATCACTTTTTATCATGACCATTGCAACTCAATGGCACTCCTTTTCAAAAAACTTAATTTTCACACTCTTTAGTTCATGATAACAGATTCACATCTATATCAGCCAGAATATTCCTCCTAATTACTTATTTGCTATTTACTCCTTTGTCCTGTTATTCCTACATGACATAAAAGTGCCTTACTCTGTGTACCTCTTCTGATCCTTATTCTCCTTTGAAAGCATGTATAAACCTGTAAAAATAATTCCTAGAATAGTTGTACTGTATCCTCATTAACATATTTTTGGTTGGTTTAAAATCTGGTCATGTACCCTGCAACAGTCAGGGTAACTTGTTTTCCCTTCTTCACTATCTTTACTGTCCTCGAGTGATACAGTGCCAAGTTGGACATAACATTTTACAGTAACTTCTCATTTCAGCTCATTATTGTTATTTTTTTTACATAATGAGACTACACATGTTAAAATAATGTCAAGAAATAATGACTTTGAGAAGTTTGCTTATGATTTAGTTAAACTGAATGTTGTACTGCTCTTGAAAGTCAAATTATAAAATGATGTTCAAGATGTCACACATGCTTCAATAATGATGTTACATCTGAGAAAGAGAAACCTTTACCGCAGCCTTATATTTTGATATATATCATCAGTGAGCACATATATTAATTATTAGATATTAATCCACATTTAACAATTAGAGCCTTTCTTCCTAGCAGTATGCTACAAAAGGCATGTTGGAAGTTGAGATGGAAATAAATTTAGCTAGTAAGAATAAATGTGCATATAATTGTGTGTTCACAGCTGATGATGTTAAAAGTTGATGATGATTTTGTTAAATTCCATCAGAAAGCTTCAAGAATTCAGAAAAGTGAGGGAACCTACAAACTCTGGATAATGCATTTCTGAACTGCAAACCTGGATATTTCTGGCATCTAAACTCCAAATTTTTTTCCAGAAGTTAAAGAAATAGAGTAAGTACAATTTTATATTTATTTTATGTTTTGATGTGGAAAGTATTCATGGCTTTTATCAAATCTTCAGAGAGCTCTATGATAACCCCAGATTTAACTATTAGAGATATAAATTGAAACACAAATAAGTTCTTTAAAAAAAAATTTTTTTTTATCTCATGTGTCCTTCCATATATATTTTCAGATTGTTTCTTTGGCAGAAGTTTTAAGAACTTTGAAAAACACATTTAAAAAAACTACATTAAATTGAGCTTTTCAGATTATATGCCTTAGTCTTACTGCACAATTTGCTCAGAATAACTGTGACTTTATTTCAAAAATTTTCATTTTAAAAATATCAGGGTTACACTTTTCGATAGTGTAGTTACAGAGATTAGCATCTTGCTTTGCAGAAAAGCGATGCAAATGCTGTTTTGATCTTTGTAACTATTTCATTTTCTATATCCAAAAAATTAAAACTATCACTTTTTATCATGACCATTGCAACTCAATTGCATTCCTTTTCAAAAAAACTTAATTTTTCGCACTCTTTAGATCATGATAAACAGATTCACATCTGTATTGGCCAGGAAAATTGAAAATGGAGGTAACAGCAGCAGCCCAGACTTACCTGGATTTTAGAGAAATTAATTAATTCTTCATGTTATCTTAAATCTAACACTCCCTAAAAATAAGTTGACACTCATTTCTTAGTTCAGCCCACAGAGTGGTAGGAAAATGCTCATTGCTGATTACATAGAAACAGGAAAGCTATTTTGGAACTAAGGCTAATGGATCTGCAAATAATTCATGTGTGATTTATTTTATGTGCCCAGTTAGATATGTTAGATTATTAAATTCTTAGTGCCACCATTTCCTCAATGAGAGAAATGTTTTACTTTTCTTTTTTTGAACTAGATAAAAAATACATTTTTATACCTTTTATTTTGTGGGGCTGGTCACCCCCAAGGGATCAGATACATTATCCAGAATAATCATCTCCTAATGAGTGTCACATTGAAATGGGAACCAAAGATCAGCCAAGACCCTGAAATGTCTCCAGGAGTTTATTGCCATTACTATAAGAAGACAGACTATTTTGATTTAAGAGCAATGAAATCTCTAACCACCAAGGAGAAACTTTTGTCCTTTCCTCTCTCCTTCAACTTTCTCTAAAAGAGGAAGAGAACATTATTCCCTACACTTTGCCCTTTTGCTAATCAAGGAAGAAATCACACCTCTGCTTAGAAAGGAGGTAGTTTTAGGAAAATTATCCAGTTGTGCATTCATTTGTAAATACATCCTCCCAAGTGGGAACCTCATCTGTTTTTTTCACCCCTTTTTTGTTTGACATGTGAAGTCTCCCCACTCTCTCATCTTCATATTCCACAAAATAAATAATCCCATTCTACTCCATTGTTTTTATAGAGTCGATAGCCATGTGATTGGTTGCTACATAGGCTACTCAACCTTTGCCCTTGTTAATGCAGATGAAGTTGCATTAACTGGAGAGGAATCTGGGATGGGGATGAGACAGAGAAGTTTTTCCACTGTGCTCTCACAATTCAATGTAATTGAAGAAATAGAGGGTAGAAAAGCTCTATTGGAAAGTATTCTTCAGTTCATAATGTTGCTTGAAATATGGGATCCTCAGATAAAGGGTCACCTCTGTTGCTTGAAGTCTAAGAACATGAGACTATGTTTTATTACAAATTTCAGTCGACTCAAAATTCATATGCTATAAACTAAGTCACAAAGTTCACTCTTTCACATAAAAGAAAGTCCCTGTTATTTTACCACTGCCCACTTCCATTTTCGTAAAATCTGTTCTTTAAAAGACATTTATTTGTAGGCTTGCTATTTGATGGAGAACAGCTTTAGAAAATGCCAATGGCTAATGTATCACAATTTGCACATTTTGTCTCTTAAAACAATATTGGAGAACTATAGCACAGCCTTGGAAGAAATAAATGAATGAGGTTACAGTGGGGTACAGTCTTTATTTATTGAGTAAATTTTTTAACTTTCTTCTTTATTTGCATTTTCACTAAATATGTAAAGGATAACAGGATAGTCAACATTTTTATAGTTCCTTGAGTACTTAGGATACAGGTGTATCCTAACTTCTTACTGCATGTCTTCTAATGCATAAGATGAAAATAATGTTATTGTTTAATACTGAAGTAGTTGTAATAATGGAAAGATATCTTGCAGGACGTTGGAAAGTATTAAAGTACACATATCTATAAATGAACACACTTGTGAACATTCTCTTGTTTACCCTTAATCCCAGATTCCTGAAATTTTAATAATTTTCCTATAATTAGTACTATACCAATTTCTCCCCCTTTCTCTCATTTATATTTATTACTAACAATTTGTGTATTTGTGCCTAATCATACAATTTGTGTATTTGTGCTAAATCATGAACCAGTTAATAGAGAAATCAAATCAGTGTCAGAACGTCATGGATTAAAGACCATTTCATCTGAATTTAGAGTAAAAGAGTGATTCCAATGTTCAGTGTTTTTCAGTGTCTGGGAAGGATGATATAACTTTCAGAATTTGTGCAAGGAACAATGTGATTTATGAAATAGAAGGCCCAGTGAATTGACATGGAAAACAATGAGGTTTCCGGACTCTGACATTGCTTAGTTCAGTAGGAAGAAGCTTGAAGATGCTACTTTCATCTACTTCAGAGTAAAGAAAGTATTTACAGCTTGGGAAGATTACTGAGTGATTTTGAACAAATAAATTCCATGATCATTTGTGATGTCTTCAATTATAACTCATAGTGCCACAGTGGAATACGTTATACTGCAAAAAAAGTGGATAGATAGAACAATTAAAAAAGTAATATGATTCCAGTGAGTGAGATTACAATTCAGACTAGGATCATGACAGTGAAATAAACATCTCTTATGGAGATAGAGTTTCAGTGATTAGATATGGGCTAGTGAAAAAGATAAAAGTCTCCATGTTTTAAATTGTACTTGTTAGAAATAAGATATGCCTGCAATAAAACAAAACAAACAGACAAAAAACCTGGAATCTGCAGAACCTTAAAGCAAAACTAATTTTCAATTGGACCTAAGCGAAAAGAACTCTTAGATAAGGGCCACTTGCACATGAATCAAAACAATCTGCTCTCCAATTTGGCCAAACCCAAGTGAACTGTTGATATTGTGTCGATGGCAGGAATTTTGGACATTAATCATTAAAGGCATAGATGCAATTTGAGACAGGGGTGATGAACCTTTTTAATCTCACAAACCTGTGATTCCATTTCTGGTTTATCCATTTCCAACTCTTCCTATAGTCAGATGGTGGATTTTGAGTCACCCTTTAAAATACTTAAGAAAACATGGAAATGGTACCAATTTAAAATAATCCATAAAAAGTAAGAATGATTGTCTCTTGTCAGCCTCTGAAAGAACTTTCCATTATTGAAAAGTGACAGTTGATTGATAAATCACTACCCAGACTTCAGTTATATCCCTACTTCACCTTGTAAAAGAGCATATACACCAATAAAATGATAGTGATCATTCTTCCCACACAGACACAGAAACCTTTTCTCTACCAGCCAGGAAAAAAAAGCTTCCATTCAAGTGAGAAATGCGAGGTGACCCTTTGAAGGTAAATGAGTTGGTCAGGATTTTTTCTCATTAGGCTGTAGAACCAGCACCAGTGATAGTGTATGCTCCCCATGATTGTGTTACATGCCTCACCTAGAGAATGTGCACATGTGTGAGTGGATTCACCTGGGTCTGGGAGGAAAGGATAAAAGAGAAGGGTAACCCTCCTCATGGTGACAGAAAGAGCATAGAGAGAGAACATGCCAGAGAGATACTAGAGAAAGATTGTTAAGCTCACCTGCTTCCCAACTCTTCCTGATATCTTTGGATAACTGCTAGAGTCAACAAAGACTCCACCTAGACTGATGAGACTGATGCTTGCACTACAGTTGACATCATAAATAAGGAGTTTACATGAAGCCCTGCAACGTACCTCTCTACCTTATTTCATTCCATCTCTGATATTCATATATCAAGCAATTATTTATATCGCTGCTGAGGACACGAGGCTCAAATTTGAAGCTATCTTGGTGATGAAGGTTGGCATTAGTTTGCCCTTCAGAGTGAATGAAAATCAAAGAGCAATAGAGTGGAGCAGGTAGTAGTTGTACCTAAATCAAATGCCACAAAATGATCTTCACTGACCCCACAATCACTCTTCTGGGAATCTACCCAAAGGAGATCTCAATATTTATACAGAGGGACACCTAGTCCCAGATGTTTATTGCAGCACTATTTATAATTGCAAGGACATGAAAACAAACCAAATGTCCCAAAATGGATGAATGGATGAAAATGATGTGGTCTTTATACACAATGGAATATTACTCATCAATTAAGAATGACGAACTTGGTGAATTTATGATAACAATAGATGTACCTAGAAGAAATCATATTAGCAGAATCAAGTCAGAAAGAAAAAATTAAGAAATCAAATGGTTTCACTAATATATGGGTAACAGGAAAAACAAGCAAAAGGCCAGGAGGAAAAGTCCAAACAAGCCAACAACCAAACTAAGGTGCATATCTGGGGGTGGAGGCAGAGGGGAAGATGGGAGGGAGTAGTCAGGGAGTAAAGGTGTTGGGTGATCCCCGGGGAATACAAAGATTTGAAATATATATATATATATGTATATATATATATACATATATATACATATATATACACACACATACATATGTATGTATCTAAAATATTTAATTAAAAAAGCACCGAAACGATCTTCCCTGCATCTATATCTATCTATCTATCTATCTATCTATCTATCTATCTATCTATCTATCTATCTATCTATCTATCTATCTATCTATCTATCTATCTATCTATCTACACACACATACATATATATCTAAAATCTTTATTAAAAAATAACAACAAAATGATCTTCCCTGCATTTTCTGCATCTCCCAAATTACAGATTGTATCATAGTGGCAGGGTTTCACCAAAAATATTCCCAATCAGGAAGAGTTTGTATGAACTCTAAATCCATAGGAATTATCAGCATCCTTCATCACTCACACTTTGAATAGTGTTTACTTTTTGAAGAGATTGCAAATTAAAAATATAAAAATGAGCAGAAGGATGAGGAAATAAGAAGTGAAAGAGGAAAACACCTTGAGAGAGAAAATGTATATGACTCATAGAGCCTCCTTTTATAGTGAAACGTTTACCCTCTTAGCACATAGTGAACTCCCAACTATAAATAAGTCCCAATAATATATGTATTACATGGCCATCTTAGTGACATTTCAGCATTTTCAAGACATTTCGAAAGTATGGTAACACAGGAGGGCCAAAATAACACATAGACTTAAATCATTAGCGATGGGGCTTTCTAAGTAGGTATTGTGGGGGGTTATGACCTTGGTCAGCTTGGAGGAGAGTAATAGATCAGAAAAGAGAAGTGATGCTTAACTGGGAGATTCAAAGTTTAAACAATAATGCTACTGAAAAGACACAATTGAGCTATAGCATGACATACTGTCTCTGTGTATGCCAATAGGATAGTCAGGAAACATTTCAGAATTAATAAGATTCAGAAACCATTTCTAAAATAAAGAAATGGTTAGTAAACTTGAAGATGAAACAATTGCCTGTTAAATTGTATCTAGCTCTAAATATATGAGAACTGAGTTTTTATAATAAAATTGGACTATGTTTAGTAGAATCAGATATAAGAATATGCAATACCACCCCCACCATTTAATAGTAATGAAATAAAAAAAATCTCAAAATGTAATTCAAATTAATTTATTTTAGCCAGGTGGTACCTGTTTACAAGGCTCTATATTCAGAAGTACTGGTTCACATATCTATTTTAAACAAAATCTAAGAGAATGTACATTAAAACTAAACAGAAAGGAGAATAAGTACTCTCCTTTTATGTATTGGAATATAGATATTAAGCAAATAAAGGAAAACATCATCAAATAATTCAGGTCAGTTCATCATTTTCCATACTTTTCCAGTTTCAGAAATCCTGCGTCAACTGAACCGACAAGCTGGAGTTGAAATCCTAAGAGAAACATAGCAAAATCATGTGAAATCATAAATGCATTTTCACTTGAGTGAGAGTAGAAAACGATGAAAGCTGTCATATGGAATGACCAGATTATAATAGTAGATGTAAATTAATATTTAATTATAATGATATTTTTGGCCAGTACCAGCCTATGTTCTGTTGAAACTTTAACAGGCTTCCTTCCAGAACCCACTAGATGCCAGGAGCTTTTCCCCACAATTTGCAGCAGTGAAAAATATCTCTAGACATTTCCAAGTGTCACTTGGGGCACAAAATCTCTCCTGTTGGAGACCATTGTCTCTAAGACAAAACTTCAGAGAGATAGATCCGCTTTTCAAGATATGAGCAATTTGAATAGAGGGAGGAAAGGTAATAGGATTTACAACTACAGGACACTGTATTTATTGGAACTAAAGCCAGAAGTCAATTGCTGTGATTAATGGTAAGAGAAAACCCATTTTTTTTTTTAAGTAACAAAACATAAAATGCATAGATAGAACTAAATCTACCAACAGGTCAAAATACTTTCCTTTGTAAGGAGGGTTATGTTTCATTTTCTGTTCCTTAATTTTACATATTTTCCAAGTATGTTCAGTGACATACTGGGAAAGTTATTCTACTTTCATAAATGCAAATGTAATTCGAAAAATCTAGAATCTAATAAAAAATATAGGGAGTTATTTAAGGACTTATTTTGGAGAAAACATTCCTAATTTTGATTCTTGGCTTACCTCATTTTCAGTGATCCTCGGTTTATCAATTATGCAGTACTTTAGATTTCTTATTCGTAAATGAGAATACCAGTATAATTCTCCATAAAATTGCCAGAATTAATGGATTGGTATAACTAAAAACCCTAGTCCTTTAAATATATACCTTACCTATTATTTTGTTTGAAATAAGCAGTTGAGAAGCCATTTCATTTTTTAATTCATTAAAACAGATGCAATTTATTATTCATTTCCCCTGATAAACCCATAGTCTGTAACTCATCATCTTCTCAAGTGGGTCAATTAACTATTCCTCACCATCTGTTTGGCCAGTGATGGAGTCTCTTGCTTCCAGTCGTATGTTATGGCCTTTAACAGTGCGGGGGGATTTTGCGATTGCTGGAAGGGCTCCAGGTCGGGTACTATCTGACCATAAGGAAAAAACACGGAAAAATCTATCTGTACGCTTAGTGCAAATGAAATAATCAATATTTTAAAATTGTTTTTGCATATCTTATCTCTGACTTGCAATTCTGATCAATCCAGTAAATGTAAATACCATGTTTACCCACCTGACTGACGTGCCATGTGAAAACAGTGTGTCATTTGTATGAGGAATTATGGTGGAGTTGGCAGAAACCCTATTTATCTTTCCTTGCTTATTATACTTTTCACTAATATTTGTCTGGTTTTAATTTAAAAGAATAAATGTGTTTCTGCTCAATTGGGGGGTGATATTGCCTAGGCAAGATATTTTAGGAGAACTGAATCTATCAGGAGCTTTAGTTTATATTCTTGATTAGCCAGTTCTTAGAAAACTGAGTGAACTTTCTAATAGTAAAAAAAAAAAAAAAAATGAATTGAAAAAATATCCTTCAGTTAGCTCATTCATTACCTTTTTTTTTGCCATATTTTACTTCACTGAGATTTTTAATAGATGCTGCTGTTTCTTACTTAAAAGACATTGAATATTTTATGATACTGTAACTTTCACTATTACTTTGAGACCTTATTCTAGAAAACTACACATGGTTTTAAGACTATGCATTATTTAAAAGTGGATTGTCTAAAATCCACATTTATTTGACATATACTAGAAAAACAGAAGGTATAAAATGTGAGAGGATATAATAATTGAACTCCAACTTGAAGATATATACCACCTGTATTTTCCTGTATCATCAATATATCTATTAGATTTAAAGAAAAACAAATTAAATGTGATGATTTATATCTATATTACCTTTCTATCTAATAGCACTTTTAATTTTCTAAATAGCCAATGAATTTGATGCTATTATCATTACCACTGTATATACAATGTGCACACACACACACACACACACATATATATATATATATATTATACACACAATAAACTAAAATCCTTGGGAAATTTAGAAGAAGCATTTGTAAATAAAGAAATATTTTTCATAACTTTACAATCTGTTCATGTGTAATTAATTAAATTTTGAGAACCAAAAATGAATTCTACTATATAAAGATTGAGATGTATATTTTACAGGTTCTAAAATATTGGCAAATGGTAATTTTGATTCCATACCCACCTATATGTTGGCATGCCCTTAAAAATGGAAATCTAAACAAAATGAAAAAAACATGACTCAACGTTTGTAAATCCAAATGGATTTCTACCCTTCTAGTACTTGTAGAATCACCATTGATTTTTTAAAAACTATATAATAAATAAGAATAGTGTAACATATCATTTTGAGCAAAATGTTCAAATGAGCAAGAAGAATCTGGTGGTTAAATTTGCAAAGTAGAGAGCCACTTATTTTGTAGTAATGACTTTACACCTAATTCCATTTTCTGAAAACATGGCAAATGGAACCTAGGCTTCTGTGTTCCACCTTTTGGGAAACAAAGTCTAGATAGAGTGAATGTGAATTTGCATAATCTGATAAGTCTAAAATAAGAATTTTGGAAAACTCCCAGTACAAGAGATGGTACTTGATTCCAGATGTTTCTAAGAGTTTATGTAAATGAAGATTTGAAAGGAAGGGTTGAGAAAAACAGGGCCATAAATATAAGCAAGAGCAGTTCTAGGTAATATTATTTTCTTAATATTTCATTAGGAAAAATTTAAGCATAAAGGAAAGTTGAAATAATTACAGTAAATATTAATTTCTACATAGCACCATGAGCTATTTTAAAAATAGATTTTATTTGGGGG
The DNA here is from genome assembly GCA_004024945.1 of Uropsilus gracilis. NCBI lineage: Eukaryota > Metazoa > Chordata > Mammalia > Eulipotyphla > Talpidae > Uropsilus > Uropsilus gracilis. The sequence goes on along the minus strand of PVHY01005674.1, from coordinate 8,001 downwards.
GCATTTGAAGATCCCTGTAAAATCAAGCAAAGCATACAGAAAGTTCCCATATAACTTCTGGCCTCCCAAAACACCTCCCATTGACAACATTATATGATAAAATGGTGTATTTATTCAATCAATGACAATGTATCAACACATTGTTGCTATCCAAAGTCCACAGTTTACACCAGCATTCTCACTTTGTGCTCTGTATTATATGGGCTTGACAAATGCATAAAGATGCATCTACCATTATTCTGCTAAATATCTGCATCACCCTAAACATTCTGTGTGTTCTGCCTTCATTCCTCTTTCATTCCTCCCCTCCCCCCGGAAATTGCAGGTCTCATTTCACTGTGTCTATAGTTTCACTATGTTCAGAATAACATAGAGTTCAAATCATATAATAGGTAGCTTTTAAAGCATAACCTCTTTCACTTAGAAATATGGATTTCCATTTCCTCAGTGTCTTTTTGTGGATTGATAGCTCATTTCTTTTTAGTGTGGAATAATATTTTATTGTCTGACTGTGCCTCCGTTTGCATATTCATTCTCCTTCTGAAAAAATATCTTGGTTGCTTTGAAGATTTGGCAATTTGCATACACCTGCCAGAACCATCTGGGTGCAGGTTTTTATTTATGTTTTTTGTAGATATAAGCTTTTACCTCACTTTAATAAATACCAAGAAGCATGATTGCTGGATTCTATGGTAATAGGTTGATATATTCGATGAAAACCTGTTTAAGAAAGTGATTAATATGAACTAAACTGTACCCCTCCACCAAATTCATAGCTGAAGTCAAGTTCCTAATGAGATACTATTTGAAGATTGGAGTCTTGGAAGATCGTAAGGTGTAGATTAGATCATGAGGGTAGAACATAATGATGGATCTAGTACCCTCATGAAAGACACAAGAGAGCTTGCTTTCTCTTCTTCACCATCTGAGGATATAGCAGAATATTGCCATCTGCAAGTCAGAAATATATCTTTCAGCAGAAATTGAAAATTTTGGCAAAATGAACTTGAACTTCCAAAACTGTGAGAAAATAAACTTTGGTTGTTTAAGCTACTCAGTCTATGGGATTCCATTATGCCAGCTCAAACTATTACTACAGATCTTTGTACCAAAAATAGGGTATTCCTATAACAAATACCTGAAGTGTAGAAGTATCTTTAGAACTGAGAGAAGCTGAGAGAGCATTAACATATATACTGAAAATGCAGACAGTAGGACCATTCTGGTGAGAAATTAAAAAACATGTTATTAGAAACTGGAAGACAGGCTATCCTAGTTACATCATGAAATGAACTTGATAGACTTGTTTTCCCATGTTTGGGGGAAGATAGGATTTATGTGATTAAATAGGTTGGCTGGTGACACTTATAAGCAGTATTGTATACATCATTTGGTGCCTCTTGATCATTTAAAAAGTGAAAAGGGGTGATAAATGGAAGAAGGGATTGCTAACTTGAAGATACAGAAAATTTTCAACCTACCCACATTGTAGAAATAAGAAAACATGTTCTGAAGAAGCATCAAGGCTTGAGTAGCACTAGATGAAGGGTTTATGGAATTGTTGGAATGGAAGCGTTGTCAGTTTCAGTTGAAGGGGAAGGGGCAGGAATGCCTGGCAGAGCTATGTGGGTGAGACCAGCTGATGGAAACCCCTTGGTGTCTAGACTGTCTACTAGAGACAAAGTAATGATGTTACTGCCCTACTGGGTTTGAAAGTAGAAGTGTTAAAGTCAAGAAACTTTTCTTAATGCTTCAGATCTAATGGAGTTTGTTTGTGGTATTTGGATTTTCTTGGGATGCTTTGCCATATATCCCACTCCAAATGCTCCCTTGGGAATGGGAATGTCTTTTCTATGCCTTATCATTCTACTGTATTATTTTGGAAACACATATGTATATGATTTCACAGTTTCATCACTGATAGCATGAAGAGCCAAAACAGATTTTTTGCAGACTGATTCTGTAAGCTGATGCCTTACTTTTATTTTGAATAATTTTAATGAGCTCTTTAAGATTTTCTAAATACATCACTTGCAAATAGTAGTAAATTTACATCTTTGACCAATTGGAATTCCTTTTATCTATATACATTTTGCCTAATTACTAATAGAGTGTTTTCAATATTGTATTGAATAATAGATGTGATACTAGATGGACATCCTTATCTTGTACCTCATCTTAGAGAAAAGCTTTCATTATTTTATCATTGTTTATGATGTAAAGTGTGGATTTATAATAGATGGTCTTTATTATTTTGAGGTATTTTACTTCTACCTAATTTTATTAAGACATTTTTATCAAAAATCCATGTTGAATCTTATCAAATGCTTTCTCTAATGTTATACTCATTATTTTTCTCCTTATGTTGATGCAACTTATTGCATTATTTTAGAAATGATGAACCATTCTTGTAACCATCGAATAAATGTACTTGGTCATGATATGTGCTTTCAATGTTTTGTAGAATTTGTTTTGCTAAGATTTTGAGATTTGTACACATTTAGTGTTATTGGTATGTGTGTCTGTATGATTTCTCATTGATCGCTTTATACTTTTAAATAGGATAGCAATGTCCCCTACTAATCTATTGTAGGTATTTGATTAGTAAAGGCAAAACATTATTGATGTCAGTATATCTCTTTAATTTCATTAAAGCTTTATATGATTTTATGTGTTTTTGTTTTATGCCTATATATTAATAAGTATTTGCTTTCTTGGTGGATTTATTCCTTAATCATTAAACAACATTTTCCCCTATCGTTACTTTTTCTTAGCTAGAAGACTATTTTATCTGTTATAAATATTACTGTCCTTGCTATACATACATCACTATTTGATTGTAGGACGATTTTTCATCCTTTCACTTTGAACTTCATATTTCTCCTAAGCATTTCTTGTTTAGAGGTAACCATGTGGTTGACATACAAGATTCTGTACTTATGACCTACTTTAAATTGAAAGCAAATTGAAAGCAAATTGATCTCAAGTTCATTCTGGCAGTCCATATATTTATTATCCTTCCCCTCCCTATTTTATATTTTTCTGGAGTTTCACTCTTTCTAAGTGGGGATTCTCTCCATTTTACACAAATCCTTTAGAAATTCTTGCAAGCCTGATGTAATGCAGCAAATTCCATTAACTTCTGTTTGTCTGCGAAGCTCTTCACCACTCCTTCAATCCGAATCATAGTCAATGCCAATATATGAACAAGGGAGTTTGGAGAAGACATCTAGGTGTCTCCATTCATGCAAAGATTGTTCCTCTTCCTTGTTTCTCAAGCTCAGGTTAGAGTTTCAGCAAAAGTATGATCTCTAATTAGATCTGTATCTCTTTCATCTATTTACTTGTTGTTCAAACCCAGGATCTTTTGCTTTCCAGGGTCATATTGTTCTCCAGAAGAACACCCACCTTTCCCCCATACCTGGAAATCCATTCAGTCCCTTCTCTACTTTGTTCCCAGATATTGGGGCTTCTGCTATGGGAGTAAGTTCTTCTTTCCCCCGGGAGAAGCTCCATTTCTCTGGTGTCTATTTTGACTTTGGACAAGAGTTCCCCTGCAATGGTTTGGGGGAGGACTGATCTTCAAGATTTCTGACCCTTACCAGTGATTTCTCTCACCTTCTGTTTTTAACACACTGACACTTAACACTTCCATTGGTTTTTAAAGATAGTTACTCAAATACAGATGTATGTTTCTCGTGTATATTGAGAGGAGGAGGAGATTCCAGAATCCTAATAGTCTGCCATTTTGAACCCACTCAAAGATTTGCATTCTTAAGGGTGTTCATTGACTTCCATGTCTATTATATAATCTCCATTGTATGTGACATATAGAATATTTGTTATTAACATACAGCATAATAAAAATATATCACGGTTTTGACTATTCCTTCTGGTATTGATCAAATGCATATATAAGAACTAAATTTTCTTTTGTAAAGGTCCTGTTTGTAAGACCTGTTTGTAAAAATAGTCCGGACTAGAATGCAATTAACTGAGATTTGCTTATCAACTTCACCAGTTTTGTGCTGTTTATTGCACAGTCAATTAAATTACTCCTTTGATGTTGGATTTGAAGGATATGTAAAATAAGTTGAAATGGATAGAAAGAAAAGGAATCAATTAAAATGAATACAAAAATGAGACAATTTATAATCAGCTATTGTTCAAATATGTCCTTTTTAAATTAAAATGAAACCTGCCACAATCAAATAACTTTAAAAGAGAAAAAATATATTAATATTGATAAAAGTAAGACCAGTACTCAGAGAGAAAAAGACATACCATTAATGGAATACATTTCATTATATGACAATTTCATTAAGTAGTTACTTTTAAAATAGTTTGATTTAGATTAGTGAAAACTTTTCTGTGGATCTTTACTTTTCTGAAGATCTAGAAGCACATGTACCAAATTTATATTCTGTTAGATTTCTATATTTTGAATTTGAAATAGGTATCTTTTTATTAATTGACAGGAGGGGATAACAAGTAATCTGGGAAATACAATTTTCAGAAAAGTACATAGAACTTCAAATTTAAAGAATATGTTCAATTAGAAACAGCTTCTTAACAATCCTGCTTGAAACAGTTAAAAATTTTTTTTATTTTTGTTTGCTTTTGTATGTTAGTAGTGTCTTCTATTCACTTTCCCAATTAACCAGAATAGTTTATGCATATTTTCCTAGTAATTATCAATTCTCACACTACAGGGCATATTCAAAAGAGGAGTAGGAGAATTAGATCAGTGGTTAGATATATGAATTTGGACTTAATGTCCCTGGGAATACTTATGTAAATATGTGCCAAAGCAATTTGCATGTACTAATTCCCATAGTTTTTTCTCACTGACCACTCATGATAAAGCATGTGCCAAATAGTGTTTTATACATACTTAATTGTGGCTTGTGAGATTTGTTTTGATCTTTTTGCTAAGGATACTGCCAGGTAAATGTTTGTGAATCCATCATTTGGCAGATTGGGTCTGTCAACTTGATGACATAAAAATAGGACTTTAAGTAGAGCAGCTCCCAGGAGCAGATGGGAGAGCAGAAAGACTTCAAAATCATCCGTCATTTTTTATGGGACTTCTTGAGACTGTCTGCAGGATAGAATAGCGGTGGCCAAGCTACACTTACTTTGTTAACAAAGACCTAAACTAAACCTTTCCAGTAATGCATATATTATTGTCCAAAGGTAGGAAAGGCATATCTGAAGGTCCAGGAAAGGTTAATTAAGTCATGATTAGCTATCAAAGATTTATTTGCATACAAATGCCTCTGCCACATTTTAACCACTGTGTCTAAACAATGCCTGGTACTTCTGATCATCTAATACAAGTGCATAAAATATGGCTTGAATGTAAATTATTTTTAATATTTATATATTCATTCTACTTTCTTTCCCTCCCTTCTTTCTCAGTTCTCAGTGAACTGGGAATTAGAGGTATACAACTTACTCTATTATTTACTAGGTTATAAATGATACCTATTAAAATGTAGAATGATAGAATAAAAATGAGATGAATGAAGCTCTCCACGGGGTAGCTATGTATTAAGACAAACATAGTTATAGGTGAAAGAGTACTTACTATTTCTATACTCTATTAGTTGTTTTACATTTCTGTGAAGACAGTTCTATCAATCTTGCACCTTTATCCTGCTTGACTTGTCAAATCTGAAGTAAGTCATTATGAATAGACATTTTTCAAACTAGCTCCATATTTATAGCCATTTTTCAAGTTTTAAGAAGCCTTTATATAAGTATATAATTTTATTAATTTTAGTTATCTTTATGGATTATGTATATGTATATGTGTATATATCTTACATTGTTGTATATCCCCAAATGCTCCCACCAGCATGTCACCCACCACATGCTATTATCATGATCTCTTGTGTTCAGCATTCCCCTGATTTTACCATTTCTCTCTTTCCCATCCTTGCTGCATGCTTTAGTTCTGCTATTCATTTGTTATTGTTAACTTTTTATTTTCTTTTCCTCTAGGCCACCTATAAGTAAAGCCACCATTATTTACCTTTTATTCCCCCAAATGGAGTATTATCCATTCATCAAAAAGGCAAACCCCTGTCATTTGCAACAACACGAATGGAACTAGAAAGAATCATGCCTGTCAAATTTTATCAATTTTTAAAAGAAAGAAATGTCCCGAGGTGCTGTCTCTGTCGTGAAGCATATGGCAGACCTTATTCCTATTTCTCCTTATCACGTAAAATTCCAAAACAATACACAAACAGAAGTGTTTCTTTGGAAACTGTAGAATGCAGCATCATGCCCAAAGGACTCTGGAAATCACACATCTCTGTGCATCCTGAATCATTATGCAGAAAAAAAACATCATATAGGCTGTGTATCCTGTGTACCACTTCCTCTATGCTCTCAACCCCTCTGAGCTACAGAGCCTGGGTGATACTTATGTGGGTAGATACCTATGAACCCGAGACCCTTTGTAGAAGACCAGCACTGTGTTGGAGCAAAGAGCTAGGCTCATTGGAGCAGGTATGAGGAAATCCCCCACTCAGCAGAGAATAGCATCACCTAGAAAGAAGAGTCCAGGAATCCCTTCCTCAGGGGAAAGTAGAGAGCAGTGAGTGAAGTCCAGTTTTCCCAATTTTATAGGACATTGCTAACGAAACCTATTTGCTTCCCTGAGTGTTAAAGCAAGAGTTCAGGACTTGCTTGGCAGTGGAGGAAGGAAAACAGAAAGTGGCAGGTAGGCCTAACAGAGGGCATTAAAGGTACATAGTTGCACTGACTATGTACCGTAGTAGTAAATCTGCCCTCTTGTACTATCCCATAATCCCTCCCAACTGTGTGGTTGAGTCCTTGAATGTATTGTAGAAGGTAATGGTGAGAGTAAAATGAAGCATCAGGGAACGTGCACAGAAAACTAAACTAGACAGGTGAACAAAGGTGGAACCACAATCTTGATGCCACCTGTGTGTCTGGGAGTGGGGGGATCGAAGCAAATCAAAACAAAACAAAACACGGAGTGGTAACCAATAGCTCAACAAGTACATTTTAAGTTCAAGAGAAGACATGATCTTAGCCCTGTTTGAAGAGGGGACAAGGATTGTGGAGCAGGTATATCTAAATAGGCTTGGAGGAAGTCCCAGATATAAACAAGACCGATGTGGAATATCTCTACAGCTAGTGAAGGTTGCACAGATCACTGCTACAAATTCAAAAACAGAAGTGCAACACTCAGATATCAGCATTCAAGTAATATGGTATCATAAAGAAATAATAATGATAATATATACCACTCATAAATAAATACTAGCAAATGATAGTTATACTCATAAATGAATAAAAATTATAATAATTATACTCAAATAGCTGATATCACAAAAATATTCAGACAGGTGGATTGCCCAGGTCACAAAGGCAGAAAATGGAGATGAAGAGGTATGTTTCAGACCTATGTTTTAAATCTCAACAGCTCAAACCTTCTGGATACAGGGCTACTGTATTGTCTATAGATTATAAAGTATGAATTCTTCTTGATGAGTGAGTATTGAAGGAAAATGAAGGCTTTTTGTATTATATGCTACTTCTTTGGAGATGTCAACCTTCAATATGATACTCTTGTCCTTGCTCTTACAACCTTCAATATGATGCTCTTGTCCTTGCTCTTACAGGTATTTGCTTTATTGGTAGAGTGAGGCAAGTGATTGGTGTTGGGTTAAAACAGGCTTCTTTAGCAAACTCCTTACTATTCCTTTTCATTCTGGAATCAGCCTGCAACCAACAGTGCATTCTTGTCTGTGACTCTGTGTTGGACAAGATCAGACACCCACTGGGAAAGACAACAAATTTCGATCTTCACTGTGACTGGGTTGCTAAATACAACTCTTAGCTCTACTTTAAAGAGCCTGCTGTTTATCTATATCTATCTATCTATCTATCTATCTATCTATCTATCTATCTATCTATCTATCTATCTATCTATCTATCTATCTATCTATCTATCTATCTATC
>PVHY01005673.1:0-81083 GCA_004024945.1 Uropsilus gracilis | reverse complement strand
GGAGGGAGGGAGGGAGGGAGGGAGGGAGGGAGGGAGAAGCAAATGCTGGGGACCTATGACTGGCTTCCTAAATTAGCTGTGAAACAAGGTCTGTTGGTCCCATTTTCCCACGGAGAGATTTGGGCTTACACAGACTAAGTGTCTTGTCCACTGCAATTACATGGGAACAGCCTGCTGAGAACCCAGGATGCTGAACTCCAGGGACTGGACATTAGCATTCAGTCCAGGTGCTGCCATTTCCTAGAATGCTGAAGGGGTGTGTGTGAGGGTGGGGTGGGGGGGGGTGAGCTGCTGCTAAGACCCCTTCTCCCCATCTGTGAAGTGGGTGCAACACCAGTACCCAGCTCTGCCCAGCTACAGGTTCCCAGGATGACTGAGCTAACACTCACATGTGCCTCTCTATTAGCATATGTGTGCTGCAAGGCTAGACCCCCTGTGTCTGGCAGGGAGTGTTCAGTAAATACTTGTAGATGTTCAACTAATACTTGTTGAATAAATGAGAAGCCACTTTACCTTTTGTCTTATGATAATCTCTGCTGGCCCCTTGCTGCTGCTGAGGAGACTGAGGCTCAGAGAAGTTTGGGGCCTTGAGGATGTCACATAGCTGGTTGGTGGAGGAATCCATGTCTATGTGAGTGGCCTTGTGGTCTGTGTGGTCTAGATGTCCAATCACCTCCTAGAAGGGTGAGTGTGGCAAGTTATTTAATACTTGGTTTCAGTTTTCTTATCTGTAAAATGGGACAACATGGTGCTATCCCAGGTGGGTTTTGTAGGGATTAAACAAAGGTTTAGCTCTCTGCATAGTGCTCAGCAAGTCCCTGGTAAACGCTGGCTATAGTGAATGCCATGACTCCCTCCCCCACCTCCCCAGAGTATGGTGGTGAGGGTGGTGGGGGTGAGCCCATTTAGAAGAGGCAGAAGGAAGAGGAGAGATGTGGCATTCACTATAGCTGGTTTGAGCTTTCTGGCCTTCTGTGTAGTTCACAAAACCAAACCTGGTTTTTGTTCTTTGGAACATTCCAGAGACACTCCCCTCCTACTCTCCGTGGAGGGGGAAGGGTGTCATTTGTGTCCTAGTCTTCCTACCGGGGAGAGGTGGGTGCACAGGGAAGTGTTGGAGAATCTGCTGCCATCTTATTTTACAAAAAGGGCCCAAAGCCCTCTCCACTGTGGTTCATTCCCCATTGCAGCAGAGGGCCCTGGGAGGAGGCTCTGGAGTGGCAAGGAATGTTATGTAGCAGTTACTCTAAGCAGACCTGCACTGAACTATCTTCCCTGAGTCATTCCCTGCTCTGGGGCTTTTGGCAAATGGTTTCCCTAGCCTGAGTCCCCTCTCCTGTGGAGTGGAACGATTATGATTATTAGATTGTTGGGAGGGGGAGGAGGGGATTGATGGGTGATGGGTGCAGCTGTGTTGCTTGTGCTATTTGGTGCTTGGTGTGCCTTTCCATTCCTTTGGGTGTGTTGCTATCCAGAGAAAGCTCTGCAAGGAGGAGGATTTACTAAGTGCATTTTTTCTGGAACCCCTTCTTAGCTTGAGAGTCTCCTTCTAGGGATCTCCACCTGTCAAATTCTTGGAGATATTTAAGATCTGATAGGGCAGTTTCGGTTGGGCATGGGAGGGGCACTGTGCTCTCTGCTCTCTGTATAGGGAGCTGCATACTTTGATGTGGGCACGTGGTAAGGGCAGGGATCCCAGCCTTTTAATGCAGTCAGAGTGGGCAATATTCATCCTGCCTATGCTGTGCTATCCTGCAACTCTAGTGATCTGTGAACCCAGGCTCCAGAGCCAGAATTCCTGGGTTCAAATCCCGCTTCTGTCACTTTCTAGCTGTGTGAACTTGGGCCAAGTTACTTCATCTCTCCATGCCTCAAGTGACTCAGCAACATGTTATCATATATCTAACTTGTAGGGATGCGTAAGCACCATATATAATTAGTATACAGATGTGAGAGGAACAGTGTCAAGATACATGTTAGGTATCTACATATGTTATCATTGTCTTCATTTTACAACAGATGAAACAGACGTTCTTGGGAATTCACTAACAGCCCAGCTTCTCTTGAAGCTGCCTGTAGGTGTCCATTACTAACTCCCGCTGACTCCCTCTCACACCCCCAGCCAGGATCCCGGCTCCCTGAATCTGGGAGTCCCAGCATCAACATCCCTTCAGAAGGCTCATCTCCCCCCTCAGTTACAAAAAATCCAGAGTTCCCCAGTGACCTTGGAAAGAGTCCTTTCTCTTTCACCTTTCCTATCATTTTATCTCGTGACCAGTATCACGCCCATCCAAGCCATTTAAAAAACAGTTGCCATCTAAACATTTTGGCACAGAGGGTGAGAAATCCTGTGATTTCCTCCCTTGATGATAATCACTGTTTAGAGGTTCGTGGATATTCGTGTACACACTCTCCCTTCCCTGGATATACTAACGGATTATTTTTGCCTTTAGCAAAAATGAGACGGTGCATCCAAACTCTGCACAACTCATGGTAGAAAATTTTCCAAATGTCTTGTTGGAATGTTACGTTTCCACATGCACAACCCCAGAGAGGTCTCTCTCCATACATGTCCCCTGCAGCCCTTGCCTCAGCCAGAGGCAACCACTATTGCTGATTTAAAACCACCTGCAAGACACAGGAAGAGACACATCGTAAGTATTTATGGGCAGCATAAAGTGAGGAAATGGAGGCAGAGAAAGGCTTTCTCAGCAGAAAATGTTGAGGGGCCACTTTCCTCGTCTGGGAGTCGAGAGATAAGAGTCAAAGTTCATGGAACACTGAGTCATTCATGTCAGTCGTTCTTAGCTGGGGCTCTTCTGCCTTTCCCAGAGTACATTTGTCTATCACTGGAGGTATTTTGGGTTGGCATGGCTTTTGGGGGGCATCAGAGAGAGGGAGGGAGTCTGGTTGGTAGAGTCCAGGGATGCTGCTAAACAGCTATACTACTCAGGATAGCTCCCTACAGGAGAGAATCAGCTGACCCAGAACATCGACAGTGCTGAGGTTGAGAAACCCCAAGTTTTGTTTTCAGAAGAATGGGTGATGCCTCAGGCCCCATCTGGCTCAGTTCCCTACTGGAACTCAGCAATCCAGGTATTCTGTGAGTGACACCTGCCTGCCACGAGTCACCTCACCTGAGAGATGACAGTTCTGGGGACATAGAAAACCACCCTCCTGGAGAGTCTCACCTTAAGAGTTTTGTTCAGTTTATATAGCAAGCTTCCATCTCTGCCACAGGAGAAAACCTGACTTCTCCTTCGGAAAGCCGCCATTTGCATTACTTAGGGAGCATGGTACTCAGAACTAGGGAACAGTAACGATAACCCTTCTTGTGAACAATAAAAATAAGACTTTCTTTTAGAGGTTATCCACCTGGATTGAAATGTCCTGAAATACAGGACTTGTCTGTGCTGGCGTTTATGCAAATACTGAAATCATACCCAGCTCTGGATCATCTACTTCCCCCTTTCTTTCAATATGGATAAAGTCTTCTTCCCAGAGATAACCTTGTGGGGAGGATTAGCATTCCAGCAGCTGGAGGTTCTGGAAACTTGAGTCTTAGGTGACTGGAAATAATTTGAGCCAAAGAATGACTGGGCCTTTCTCGAAGGTCCCCCAGTCAGGCTCACCCTCACTCTGGGGAGATGTATGTCAATATTCTGCAGATGAAACAGGGGTCTGGGGTCTCAGAGGGGTAAAAGGGTACCGTCAGGATTTGGAGTCGAGTCAGCCTGCCGTGGCTTGTGGGCAGGTGTCCGCTGCCTGCCTGGAACACCTGATCAAGGACAGACTGCCAGGCTTCCTCCCCCGCTGGGACTGGCCATCCTGGCTACAGAGTTAAGGCAAATAGAGACGTGTCTCCAGAACTAGGAGGCCATTGCCCAAGGGTGTCACCTCACTTTCTTGGGGGAAAAACCAAGCTCAACCCAACCCCACTTACTTCCTTATGGTGTCCAAGAAGTGAAATAAACCCACAAAGGACTTTGGTCTGTATTTATTGCACATTAGTGCAGGGAGGGAGGAGGGACTGGATTCAGGAAATAAGAAATACGTCCTTCGGGCTCCGAGTTGTGGCTGCAACTTGGCAAACCCAGCACAGAGGCCTCCCTGCAGTGTGGTGTTTGGGGTCGAAGGCTGATCTGCATTTTGACTGGTGAGACCTGGTTACTCATTGACGGGCGAAGGGAGACAATATAAAAAAGGAGTGACATACAACTGCCAACTGCTGGCAAACACCCCAATCTGGGGGCCGGGTGGCCCAGCCCAGCCTTGATCAACAGAGCTAAGGAGTTTCAGGCGCAGAGGTAGAAAGAGCAGGGCCTTATAGGGTAATAAAAAAAAAATTAAAAAAATAAAGGAGTGCCTGTAATCTCCACAGCGTGGCGAGACAATGCCTGCATATTCCTACGGGACTCTGGGCAGGTAAACACGGGGGCAGGTAAGCGAGGGTGCTTCGAAGGAGAGGCGGGGGTGATGGGGGGTATAGAAATGATGGGGATTCCTTGGGACGGTGTCCTGGAGGAGGACAGTAGCTCAGGCCTGTTGATTTTGGCTGGATGCCAGGCACAGAATAAATACAGGTACACATCTGTTAGACCAAAGAACGGCAGTGGAGAGAGGAGACGCAGGAGGGTGTGTTGGCCAGCGTTGGCTCTGTGAGGTAGAGTGTGAACTTTTCTGGGTCCTAACGGTGAGACACTGGGTGAGTGAGTCCCTGTTCCTTTCTGGTCTCAGTCTCCTTTTCTGTGAAATGGGTACTTGTGATGAACTCCCTCTACCTTGGGTGGATATCAGGTAGGTGGATATCAGGATGGATATGAGGAAGTAGGGTGCACTGTAAACACCCAATAAATGTTAGCTTTAACTTCTTCACATCTTCCTCTTGATCTTCTTCCTTGGATACCAATGATGTTGACAAGGGTGATACAAGTTCAGTCAGAGAGGTGAGTTTGGATCCTATTTTGCTTTGATTGAGCTGTGTGACCATGGGCATATGACTTAGTTTCTCTGGGCCTTGAAGCAGTCATTATAAAGTGGAGAACACCATGCTTCTCCATAGAGTGTTGGAGGGTTCTGTTGCTAATGCTTGTTTTTGTTGTGATTGTGATTGTTTGGCATGAAAAGGTGGACAAAGACTTTAGTGGAAATGGATATCAGGAAAGTGGCGCTTGTTGGGTTTTGCTCAGAAGGCATTCAAGGGGCAGGACAGATTTAAGGTATAACTGTTTTCTGAAAATTCTTTCATCCTCTCAACAGATCACATTTGCCCTAAGTTCAGGGGATGGAGCACAGGTGACTTGTATACAGGGTCAGCTTGTTTCTAGCCACCTCAGGATCAGAGTCCCCAAAGATAAGCCACAACTAATGGAATGCTCACCATTAGGGTGGAGGGTCATTGCTAAGAACCATACTCCTTATTTATAAGAAAGAAGAGACTGGGTGAGGTTTCTGTCTCTTTGCAAATGTCACAGCCAACACATTCCATTTCCTAGGACATTTGCATCTGAGTGGCACCATTTATTTTTTATTTATATGTTTTTCCAAAATAAAATGTATTTTTATTATCAAAACTTGAATATACTACTTTATTTTATTTTGACATCATGAAGTCATTGGAAGTTGTAAAGATAGTACAGAAAGGTCCCATATCATCTTCACCTGGCATTCCTGGTTACATCTTACGGGAATAGAATCTAAAGGTCACATACAAAAGGGACAGCAATGACGAGTACATTGGTGACTGCAGGGGTGAGCAGAGTAGATGAAAGGAGTCAGGCTTGGAGATGGTGTTGGGCACAAAGGAAATTATGGCAGATACTTCTGGGTTCTATGAGACCAGCCAACAATCAGACAAACACCAGGCAGATTGAGAAGAGAAAAAGTTAAAAGGAAAATTGAGAAACTAGAAGGAATCATGCTAGCAGAAAGAAATCAGAAAGAAAAAGAGAAATGTGGGATGGTCTCACTTATATGAGGGATAAAGGGAAAACAAACAGAAAAGAAAAAATTAAAACTAACTCAGCTAAGCTGAAGCATGGAGCTTGAGGGTGGAGGGGGGTAGGGGAGAGCGGAAGGGGCCCAAAAGGCTAAGATGACAGCTCACAGGTGATAAGGTGGTGGGAGAATCTTGGGGTAGATAATGATGTAAAATAAAACAAAAAATGTAGATAAAAGAATCCAAGAGACAAAATAAATAAATAAAATAATAGGATCAAATAAATAGCATAATAAATAACAAACGCTAACCTTTGTTATAAAATTTTTTTTGACAACATGTCTGCCTCCTGTGTACACAGGAGAGACCCCGCAGACCAAGTGACTGGCCTGTGTCACTTCAGACGGCATCTTAAATAGCTGAGCTAAGAGGAGGAAGGGTAGGTATCATTTAAAAGAAGAAAGTTCTTTTTGTTCAAATATTTCCCAAGATTCGGGGAGCTGTGGTTTTTGTTCTCAAACTTTCTTGTATTTTTAGTTCATACATGAAAAAGAGTGGTTTTCCAAAGGGAGGATGGGATTGTTCCAGGGCCAGGGACTTGACCTAAATTATATGATCAGAGCAAAGATTTTAAAGTGAGAGGAAGTAACTCGTGATCTCCCGGAAGATGGTTTTATTTGCCCCAGGAATTATCATAATTGAAATAAGATGACGTACCTGCAGGTGAGTCACTGATATATTGAGTGGAATGATCTATTGCAGTGCGGAACGCTCCTGAGCAGTGTAGAAGCACTGTTGATGAAGATACAGATTACAGTTCCAGAAATCATGATTTGTATTTTCATCTATTTATCTATTGATTGATTGATTGATTCTTACATTGTTATCTACCCAGGGGTTCACTTTATCACCCGTTCTCCATCATCTTAATCTCTTGTGTCCTCCCTCCCACCCCATTTCCCCCCCTCCCTGGTACTCTTTGCTTGAAACTGTTGAGCGTTAGCTTTAAATTTTTCTTGTCCATTTGTTTGTTCGTTTTCCCTTTATTCCTCATATTAGTGAGATCATCATGTATTTCTCTTTCTGGCTTATTTCTGCTAGCGTGATTCCTTCTAGCTCCGTCCATGTTGCTGCAAATGACATTAGTTTGTCTTTTTTGATTGATGAATAATATTCCATTGTGTACATATACCACAGCTTTCTGATCCATTTGTCAATTTGGGGGCATTAGGTTGTTTCCATATCCTGGCTATTGGAAATAATGCTGCGATAAACATCTGGGTACAGGTATCATCGGATTAGAGTTTTTGTCGCCTTTGGGTAGATTCCCAGAATTGGGATTGCTGGATCAAATGGTAGCTCCATTTTCAGTAGTCTCAGGGTCCTCCACACAGTGTTTCATAGAGGCTGGACCAGTTTGCACTCCCACCAGCAGTGTAAAAGTGTCCCTTTCTCTCCATATCCACGCCAGCACTTGTTGTTGCCTGTTTGTGGTCTGTATTTTCTAACTCCCTACTTCTTAAGACCAGAGAGGAAATGAGCTCCCCACACTTCTAGCAAAGAGCTACTATCCATTTCCACCTTCTAGAAACTCTGCCATATTTATCCATAGTGTGTTTATAAACACGTCTTTTCTGTCTTATCAGCAGCCATGGTGCCTTTCTTGCATTGTCTCCACGTGAAGACTAAGGAGAACATACGGGGCTGGAAGGCTATAGTCACGAGCCTGTTAGGGAAGCTGGACTTGGAAAGGCCACGCAGCTAGTGCTTAACCTGAGCAGTGGAAGGAAGCTGACGCTAAAGTCCCCGGAATCGGCTTTTCTTTTCATGCCCCCCTCTGCGGCTCACAATCAGGTCAGCGTGTGTTGTTAATTCATATCTGAATCACGACGTTCTTATTCAGCTTTGGGGAAACAGTTTGGCGTTTCTATTTGTCTTTTATTTTTCCTTGTTGACAGGGAAAACATACCCCACCTTCACATCTCCGAGGAATCCAGGTTCTTCCTCCTCTTTGTTCGATGGCATAAATTGGACCAACCACTTTCTGCGCCTATTGCGCAGCTGTTATTTTAGATATTTCTTCCCATCGTCTCATGAATGTTGTCCTGACTGGTCTCTCCGATGTCTCCTTTGTCTTGCTCCAGCTTCTAGCAAACAAGAGCATGGGAGGTCATCGTACTTACACTTTGCTTATCTACGCCTCTTGCTATTTTGCCATCCAGTTTGATTTGATTTTTTTTTTTTTTTGAGACTAGGTCTCGCTATTTTTGCCCTTGGAACCGCAGACTCTCGTTGCCTGGGGTACCACAGACTCAAGCAATCCCCAGCCTCAGCTTCCCAGGTAGCTGGGATGACAGGCACGCGCCACCACACCCAGCTATTTTTTGGGACTAGGTCTTGCTGCGTTGCCCTGAGAGGGACTCGAACCATGATCCCTAGCCCCAGCCGCTTCATAGGCTGAAGCTTACAGGCACGAGCCACCGTGCCCGGCTCAGTTTGATTTGAACACAGGAATTTAGGTTGCAAGAGACTGCCTTGCCTCCAGCATTTTTGAGGCCATGACCCCCATTGCTGTTAGCATCCATGTTGTTAATGATAACAGTAAGCCTGAATCCAACCTGACTCATTCCTTTATAGATGATTTTATTTCTGAACACTCCCAAGATGGCTTCTTACCTGTCACCTCCTAAAATCTTTGGAGGAGGCGTTTGAGTGTGGGTGTCTCCTGTCTATCCACATTTGATGGCATGTTCAGTTAAAGACCCATGTCCTTCTTCAACTCAGGGTGTTTATTATTATTATTATATTATTATTATTATCTTCAATCATTTCAACCCCTCCAGTTCTGGAACTTCTCTTTTGTAGATATTGGCTATCCGAAACCAATTTTCTGTAAATTTTGATGAAATTTTCTGGTATATTTTTCATCAATTATTTTATTCATAATTTGGGGAGACTTTCTTTTTTTAAATTGATTACGTAATATGTATTTACATCATTGTGTTCCCGAAGATTCTCCCACCACCATGCCATCTGTGAACTGCCATCTTGACCTCTTGTGCTCATCCTTCCCCCGATTTCACCCTCCTTCTCCCTCCCTTGCTGTATACTTTATTTCTGCTGTCAGTTTGTTAGTTTTGACTTTTTCTTGTCCT
This sequence comes from Uropsilus gracilis, assembly GCA_004024945.1. Taxonomy (NCBI): domain Eukaryota; kingdom Metazoa; phylum Chordata; class Mammalia; order Eulipotyphla; family Talpidae; genus Uropsilus; species Uropsilus gracilis. The sequence continues at coordinate 71,990 of PVHY01005673.1, read as the reverse complement.
TTTGTTTGTTTTCCCTATACCCCACATATCAGTGAGAACATCAGGTGGGAGTCTTTCTTGAGAGTGTCTCCTGACCCTTCTATCAAATATTCAGCAGGTAGTGAAAGGATGGTAAGGAAGGAGGGAAACAGGAGTTAGGATTATGAAAGGATGGCAAGGAAATATGAAAGGATGGCGGTGAGGAAACAGAGAAACAAGAGCCAGGCCGAGTAGAATTAAAAAGAGTTTTTTGCTGTGAGCTCCTGGGCAAGGTCCACAAACCCATAATGGGGGATTAATGAATTGGTGCCCACATGGAGCTGGTGTCTGCTTTTAGAGGGTAAGGACATGGGGGGGTGGGTTTTGCTAGCATGATGGGCAAGGTTAGCAGGCAGGCAAGGCCGTTCTCTGGGCGAGGTGAGTGAGGCTGAGCTTAGGGGTTGAGGTTGACAGCAGTTTCAGGAGGGTAAGACTTAGGTTGGGTGGTATCCATGATCCTCTAGCGGGTGGAGGCTTCCAGCACCCCCAAACTGACCTTTCAGGTAGGTAGTCACATTTTTCAAAAACATGCTTCTTTATGCCCTCTAATGATTTTCCCCAAAAAACAGCCTTTTCAAGTTTTCCTATAACAATCTGTTTGTGGGGGCAAAACTATAAAATCTCTCCGAGGTCAGGGAATTAAAAGTTACCCATTTCTGCTTATCAGCAACATCATCCCCGCCCCATTCTTCCTGTATCCTTGGTTTTCTTCTGAACAACTCATCTTTGTTCAGTTGTTTTCTCTCTAAATGAGGACCGATTAAAGAATGTAGCTGTATCAGGGAAACCCTCCTGGACGAGGTTTGTTTCAACAGCAGGTCCCATCTCTGAATGTCAGCGATAGCTAGATGATGTGGTTCACAGTTGGGAAAGTTTCATTAAATCTGGCTTTAAGCTGAGATACCAACTTTCTCCTTCAGACTTAATTCTTCCCCAGAAGGTCATGCTATTTGTTCAGAGAGAGGCCCTCTGTAGACAAAGTAAGGACAACTATCCATGAACCCCTCCCATTTCTGACATCTGTTAGAAATTCTGGGCCCCCAGGGTCACCCAGAATTAGGCTCACTAATTCCCCAAAACCACAGAAATCTCTGAAAGCTGCTATGCTCACAGTTTTGGTTTATTACAACTAAAGCACCGAGATTGCAATTGGCACATAAGGAAAGTTAGCAAATGTGGGACTTGTCATTGTCCTCTTCCTGGCTTCATGGTCAGCATCCTCAGCATCTATGGTGACAGTACACATGAATTATCACCTCCCAGGCATGCTCATGGGAGTCTTGGTACCCAGAATATTTATTGGGGCTCACCCATGTAGAGGTAGTTGGCATCCACAAGGCCTGCATCCATGTTCAGCCCACAGGAAGTCAATCCATAAGTCTCCTACCCAGAATCCCATAGTTCCTGGCCATCTGGCCCAAGGTCCAGATAGAAAAGTATACTTTTATTGGGCAGGACGGTCTAGCTTGGAGATGACTTCCCAGGAATCAAGGGTAAAGTCCAGATTCTTTGGAAAAGGTTATATTATTTGATATAGCATCTGTCCTCCAATCAAAGGGCACCCTGTAGATACCAGCATGGAAGCTGCTATACATGCTCTAATTGTGCTTCACAGCCAGGCCAGACCACCCCTGCCTGCCTTCCCTGAGCCGGGCACTGCATGGTCTACTTCTGCCCAGAGTCCCCTGGTGCCTATTCTGACCTACACTTTCCTCCAACACTGGCTTGTCCACCAAGGCACCCAGAACTTAGAGTTCTGTAGGCCCAAGTTCTGACTCTGAATAGGGACAAAACACTTAATTGCAGGCAAATTGCTTAATATTTTGCAAAGTTTAAAGTATACTAGTGCCAATTTTGGAACCAACTGCCTGGATAGACTGCCAAGCACCTCCCCGCATTGGCTGTGTTTCCTGGCTAGATTATTTAACCCCTCTGTGCTTCTGTATCCTTCTCAGTAAAAAGGGCTAAGAACAACACCTATTTCTCAGGTTTTGAAAGGATTGAATGGGTTAACAACAGCTTTTCATAACAGTGTTTGGTACACATATGTTAGTAATTTTGTTATCGCTGGTTTCTACTTCTGTTTTCTTCTCTGCAAATCTGGAATGATACTCAGGTTTTGTTATGTGATATTTGTTTAAAAAGACATTATAGAAGCTTATACTATAGGGATCTGAATTTGTTTAGGAACTGAACTTCAGTCTCAGAGGGAGGCTTGTCCCAAATCCAGAAACATAAGATATGAATAAAGCTGATTTGGCTTCACTGTTCCTCCCGCCTGTTTGAAACTCAGTGGTAGAGAAAGAGAAGGACCTGAGCCCCAGTAAGATTCATCAGTTTTCTCTCTTCCCAGCAAGATTCTGAGCATAGAGACAGCAGGAAAGGGCCTAGACTGGTTTCTGTAGCCTGAAGTCTCTGGGAAGTGAGATCCTTCCAGGGTAGCTAGAAAGGGGTCCCCCTTTAGAAAGGGATCCCCCTCTTTCTAGCAGGTCTTATTGGTGGGAGGGCTATGCTTCGCACCCCATGTTGTGTCTGGCTCTCCCAAAGAGGAAGAAGCCCTACTGCTTTGGGGATGGGCTAAGGCAGATCTACCAGAGAAGGGACCCGATCACCAAAGCACAGGCAACCCATCGTGTTTTCCTCCTGCCTCCACGTCTGCTCCTGTGCCTGCCTTAATCGGCTGTAATTCTCAAACCATGTCCGTAGATGGAAACCCAATGCAACCACTGATGTTCAGATCCCACCCCAGATTCACTGAATTCAAATGCATGAGATCCAAGACAGGGTGGTTTTTCCAGGCCTGAGGGGTTCCCAGAACATGGAGCTTCCAGTTCACAACGGAGAAAGTGCTGGGCAACCTGGTCAGTTGGTCACAGGTCCTCATCTTCAGCTCTCAGGTGACTCATGGACACCAGCTTGCTCAGTGCCCGGATGCACGTTAATGAACAAAGTTTTAAAGGTTGCAATTCATTTCTCTGCATCCTTCTCTCTTCTTGGAGCTGCACTGCTAACATGGTAGCCCCACAGCCACCTGTGACTGCTGACATTAGATGAGCTTGAATGAGAATGAAAAATCCAGTCCCTCAGTTGCACTAGCCACATTTGAAGGACCCAATGGACACAAGATTAGACTGCCCGTGGTCTAGAACAATTCCATCGCCACAGTGAGATCTGTGGGGCCGCATGGTGCTGGATATGGTCTCCTCTGGATTAGAGTTGCTTAGCTTTGCCACTTATGACATTTTGGGCCAGATCGTTCTCTGTCATGGGGAACTATTCTAGATACATTGTAGGGTGTTTAGCCTCTGTCTACTAGAGGTCAATATCTCATCCCAAAATGTGATAACCCACAATGCAGCTGGTGTTATGAAATGTGCTAAGAGGGTAAAATTGCACTCATTGAGAATCACTGTCCTCAACTTCAGGCTTTGCCCAATGGCTGAAATAGAAAGAAATCCAACAACACATCCTACACTTCAAACAGAGAGTTGGCACCGTCAAGCTAAGGCCATGTTGCAATTCGGTTGCGTCAGCCAGCTTTTCTTCTAAGGTCTCTGGGCTTGGCTACTTGGGTATGGTCTTATATATAAGAAAGTTGTATTACAAAATGATATTTGCATGGGAAAAGGTTTGGGTTATAGGAAGAGGGAAACCCCTGGGAAGGTTTGACTCAGAGACTTCTTACCTGGAAAGGATTATAGTACAGGAGGGGGTAGCTTAGCTCATGTCATGAGATTTGAGGGTCTCAGAAAATTCTATGTACATGGAAAGAAACAATCTGGTCTAGGTGTTTCTTAAGTTTTCCCTATGGATATTCATTGGTGACCTTTGCCAACTGTTTTCCAATTCTTATTTTAAAAATATACCAACCCATTTTCAGCCAGCATTTTAAGAAGCACTGGCTACAATCCATGTAAAGGCAACATCACTAGACAATTCTCTGGAAGAGCTGACCGCTCTCTGTGAGATAACATTCTTGTTCACTTTCCAACCTCTCTTCAACAGGCTAAAATCTTTATTCATTTATATTTTCTTTTGCATTCATAAAATAGAATTACCTTTCCTGGGGAAATAAGTAAATGTCTTGAAAATTTAGCAAAACCATTGGAGGGAAAACATGAAAAAAGAAACAAAAAGATGCATGTTGTTCTGTTTCTGTTGCACTCTGTCCTGTTCTCTTTGTTATCAGCCTCTCACAGATTTTATTTTCTGAGACATCTAGACATGTGAGGATGAACGGGCCTGGCTTGAAGGAGGAAGTACTCTATCTAAAGTTCCAAGGGGCCCACACCAGGAAATGTTTAGTCAAGGAGGGCTTTCTTAAATGGACCAATGCAGGTTTTGCCCTCATGTGCTTTAAAGATACGGTTGACACAGCCTTTATTTCCTTGTTCTAAACATTACATGCCGCAGATTAAAGATTCTAAAGCTTTTCTTTATGATGGTTTCAATGTTGACAGCCCAGATAATCGTTAAGCTAACAGGACAAGCCCAGCAAGAACAACCAAGAACTTGGAAACTGACACAATCTGTCTCCGCTGAGTTGCACTTGTGCCTGTGTGATCTGGTGCCTTGGCAACCTTTTGAAGATACCTGGTGGCTCTAGCCATGCATGTGGGAATAATCTTTCCAAGACTAGGTGCCCCAGAAAGAAATAGAAGCTTCTACAACCGTGATTACAAAAGCTGGGCTGATTGAGATGCTTAAGAAAGAGCCATTTCTTCCTTTTAAATAGTTTTTTCTTCCCTTTCAGGAATTCTTAGAATGATGGGTTGTTTGTGTATGTTTGGGGAGGGAGAAGGATGCAGTGATATTATGGAATAAGGTCTGTCGTTTCCCAGCATTAGGTCTTGCATTCCTCTTTGGTCATTTTTACCCCTTTTTCTTACCACACATACTTTAATTTACTTATTCTTTTTTTCCCCTTATAAATAGTTTATTTTAAAAGGAAACTTATGTTGTGGTTATAATTAGAAAACGCATACCATTTGCTTGTAAGTATGTAACTATTTTTACTTATCTACCTACCTATCTACCTACAGACAGGGAACACAGAACCGTATTATGAAATTCTGACTAGATTATTTCATGTGAAAAAAAACCTGTGTCCAACGGCTCTATTCCGCCAGATTCCATTTACATGACAGCTTGGAAAAGGCAAAACTGAATGGAGAGTGGATTGGTAATGGGTGAAGGGTAGAAGAAAGGGTGGTTATGGACAGGAGGTGTCGGACGCTATTACAGACCAGACTAGGCTCATGCTGTGAAATGAGGACCACCTCATTTTACTACCTTATTGGTCTCCAGAAAACTGAAGACAAAACAGGCATAAATACCTCTAAAAGTAATAGTGTTGCCATCCCTCCAATGTTTACCTAAAAAAAAAATCCTTAAAAAATAGCAATCAATCAATCAATCAATCAATCAAATAGCAATCCCCAATTATCTCACAAAAACCAATAAGTTAAACCTGTTAACCAATTTTATTACACCCTCACCATTTGCCTTCCTTTAAAATTCATCGTAAATTGTGCTCTGTTCTTTATAAATACCCTTTTCTTTACTTAATAAGTTGTCGTCTAGTCTATTACTTCCAGTCAATCCTTAGCTGCCATAGCTAAGCCATCTCTCATCATCCTTTCTTTATACCCTGTGTTCAGCTCTCAACAAGGAGGTATAGGGATGTTCTGGAGTGACCGTATAGTTCTGTATCCTGGTTGCTTTGGTGGCGAACGTGTGTTCAAGTTCATAGAATTCTACACCACAGATATTTGACTGTATGTTAATTTAAAAAATAAAAAAGGTTTCATTTGTTGATATCAGTTGTGGCCTCAGGAAGTTTCTGAGGTTGGAGCTTAGCTTCCTCTTCTTTGAGACAGATTCACACAGCCTAGCAAGACTGATTATTAGCACCTAGGAAGACTTATCTAGCAGTTAATTGGAAGATTAAATGGGAATTAAAGCAGAAAGAACTGTCACTGGGAGATATCTTGTTACTTTCCAGTAGGGAGAGGCACCTTTCAAGAATCTCTGAAATGATTTGAAATCCTCAATTTATGTGCGTGATGTGTTGTGCCTCTATGAACCCAGGCACAAGAGGTGTGAGTCTCAGTGAATCCTGTCCCTTGCTCCCATGATGATCCCTGTGTGCTTTACCTTCCACAGACCAAGGGTAGTTGCCATCATGATGAACTCTGAGCCATAGATGGGACGAATGAAGGAGTATTTATTATCTTATTCTTGACAGGAAAAAAAAGTGGGACTCTGATTTATTTATTTGTTTGCTTGTTTGTTGTTTATTTATTTATTTATTTTTGAGACTAGGTCTCACTATTTTTGCCTGTGGAACCACAGGCTCACATTGTCCAGGATAACACAGACTCAAGCAATCCCCAGCCTCAGCTTCCCAGGTAGCTGGGATTACAGGTGCACACCACCACACCCAGCTATATTTTTTTGGAATTAAGTCTTGCTACTTGCCCCTGGCAGGCCTCGGACTGGCCTTGGCCCTGGCTTCGTAGGTTGCCACTTACAGGTATGTGCCACCATGCCCAGCCAGGGACCCTGATGTAAAGAATGAAGAGCAGGGGCAGGCAGGCAGGCTCTTTCTCTTGTAAACAAGAGGCTCTTTCTCTTGTAAACCCCAAGCTCAGGGCCAGGTACGGTAGTGCACATCTTTAATCCCAGCCTGGGAAGAGAGGCCAAGGCTAGGAATCCCTTGAGTCCACAGGTTCGAGACCCATCCCGGGCAACATAGTGAGATCTAGTCCCAAAAAAATAGCTGGGTGTGGTGGCACGCGCCTGTAACCCCAGCTACCTGGTAGGCTAAGGCTGGAGATTGCGTATGCGGTATCCCAGATCTGATCCAGGATCTGGACTACTCAGATCTGATCCCAGATCGGGACTACTCTGGGGAACATAGTAAGACCTAGTCTCAAAAAAACCAAAAGCAAACAAAAAACCCCAAAACGCAAGCTTCTTGACTGCTGGGTAGGTGAGCTGAAATGACCACATCCATCAGGTGGAGAAGGGATGACAGTGTGTTCAGATTGTTGGTTTATCAATTTCCTTTTCTTGCTGTGATGAAAGTTGTGTTCAACATTTCCGTGATGATTTTATTGAGCTCATTTTGAAACTTTAAGGAAATGGCACAGTTCAAAAACTCAATCCGCATTGATTGCAGTTAATTTCATTCTTTTTCTTTCTTTCTTTCTTTTTTTAGACTAGGTCTCACTATGTTGCCCAGGGTAGTCCTGAACCCAGGGACTCAAGTGATCCTCAGCCTCAGCCTCCCAGGTAGCTGGGATTACAGGCATACACCACCACGCCAGGCTATTTTTTTGAGACTGGGTCTCGCTATGTTGCCTGGAGTAGTCTGGAATTCGCAGACTCAAGAGATTCCTAGCCTCCACCTCCCAAATAACTAGGATTACAGGTGTGCGCCACTGTGACTGGCTTTGCAGCTAATTTCATCTTCAAGCTGACCTCATTTATTTGGGACTTGGGGAGAAAGCAACAGTCATCTAGTTTTCTCTCCTGTTGCCCCAGACTCAGTGCGTCTGTGTTTTACTCTTTTGAAAACTGTTTTTCATTCTGAGAGGACGATGATTTGGAAAAATTCCTGTCTCTATTTTGGGATCTTTCCTAATCTTTTTTTTTTCTTTCTTTTTGGTCTTTCCTAATCTTATTAAGATTAAAGTCAGCTATTTACACTTTAACTCTACAGTTCAACAGTGGTCAGTATATACACAGTGTTATGCAATTCATTTCCAGAACTCTTTTGTTTTGCAAAACGGAAACTCTATATCCTTTAAACAACACCTAAAAACTCCCTGCTTTCTCTTCCTGTAGGTCCTGGCAACTACTTTTCTGCTTTCTGTTTTTGTGAGTTTGAATGTTGCAAGTAACACACGGCACTGGAAACATACACTATTTGCTTTTGGTGACTGACTCACATCACTCAGCATATCATTGAGGTTTATCCTCACTGAAGTATGTTGTCAGAATTTCCTACCTTTTTAAAGGCTGCCTAATATTCCAGTGTATTTATAGACCATGTTTGCATAGTCATTCATCTATCCTGGACACTTGGGTTGCTTTCATGTTTTGGTACTTGTGTCTAATGCTGCTAAGAATATGGATGTTACACATATTTCTGAAACTGTACTCTCACTAATTTAGGATATATTCAGGTATATATGCTGACTCATATGCCAATTGCACTTTGAACTTTTTGAGGGACCACTGTGCTGTATTCCATGAGACACACAGTCATAACCACATCTGTTGATTTTCCCATCAATGATGTGTATTCAGGTTGTAATTTCTTCATATTGTTACCCAGACTTGCTATTTTCTGGGTTTTTAACTAGTGGCCATCTTGATGTATGTGAGGTGATAGTTTACTGTGATTTTTATTTGCATTTCTTAATGATTTCAGGAAGGGGACAATTTGGGGCATTAAGACTCTAGATCAGCAGATGAGACTAATAACCCCCATAAACCATCAGCAATCCAGGTCCTGCCACAGGCCAGCCTGAGAGCACCCCAGCCCTGGTGACCACCACACTTCCCAACAACCACTGCCGACCAAATTGTTTTATGCACAGTCTGTGCAAAAGTCTTGCTTTGGAAAGACTTTTTGAAAAAAAATTTTTAAGAGACTGGGTCTCACTATGTTGCATGAGTACCCTGAACCCACGGACTCAAGTGATTCCCAACCTCAGCCTCCCAAGTAGCTGGGATTACAGGTCCACGTCACCATGCCTGACTATTTTTTTGAGACTAGGTCTCACTATGTTACCCAGGGTAGTCTCAAACCCATGGACTCAAGTGATTCCTAGCCTCTCAGGTAGCTGGGATTACAGGTGTGCGCCACTGAGCCCTGCTAAAAGAAGTAAGTTTTTAGGAACCTAAATCTATTTGATTAAAAGGATTGCCCTTCTTTTGAGATTGGGCCCCTCTCCTTTTTAATAAATGTTCATAAAATATTTTATGAAATAACAGTGATAGGATCCTGGTCACTGTTAATAGCTTTTAATGTCCTTATTTAACAAAACAAAATAAAATGCCCCCTCCTTCCCCCCACCAAGCTGTTAGAAAACATTTAGTTCATCTATTTAAAATCAAATAGATAGTGGCTTATTAGAGCTAGTTAAAAGTTTCTATAGAATCACTTTTAGGCAGGGAGAAGGGAGAGGGATGGGGAAAAAATTATCACTTTCAAAATTTTGGAGGTTGGTTTTCTTTTTTTTTTTTTTTTTTCTTTTAGAGGCTAGGTCTTGCTATGTTGCCCGGAGTAGTCCCAGACCCTCAGAGTCAAGAAGTGATCCCTAGCCTCAGCCTCCCAGGTATCTGGGATTACAGGCTTGTGCCACTGCACTTGGCTTAGATGCGGATCTTAGTATTTTTATAGCGCGGGCAGGATTGCAGCTCGCCTAAGCCACGCTGATTTTATTTAGGCTGAAAGGTTTACCTTGACTTGGGTTGGCTCCATAAATTCACCCCTTGAAGAGATAAAATGTTCAGCTGAAACAAGAATTTGTGGCCTCTTGTTACCTTTTAGAGATGGTGTCCTGATCTAATGGTGGTTGGGTGAGTTGTTTTCCAAAGCCCTGACTTCTCTTTCCTGGTCTTTTAGATCATAAATGGCCTCAATTAGCAAAATTAACCTTTGCTCAGTTCGTGACTGTGGGGTTGTGCTAGCCTGGGTAGAAGGCTTGTAATGGGAGATTGGTCGGGCAGTCTTCAGCTTGTGCGTATGAACCTAAAGCATTTCTTCTGACAAGAGCATTCCTTCTGACAAGTGTATGCAGGTGGGCTGTCACTGATTAACACCACCCCCCTGTGATTGGATCTCATGACTGTGCCTGCTTTTTGTAATTACAAACAAAAGGTGGCCTGGTAATAACTCCGCATCTTTGTGTTTTGTGGGGTCACTTTGGTGACTGCACACAGAACTTGTGGGTGACCTGCTGTGGTGTAGGTTGGCTTAAGTCTGGGAAAGCGAAGAGGCAGACATGATCTAAATAATTAGCCAAATGCAACCTGATCAAGATATTAGGATGTCATTTATTCTTTGAACATCCTGGACTAGCCGAATGACAGATGCAAGATTGTTATGTCACCTGTGCAACCCTGGGGCCTTGCAACATCAGACAGGGAGTCTCAGCTTAATGGAAGTAGAGGCATATAATTACTTGGAATGTCACAAGAAACCCTAAAGGGGATTTCAGAAGTAGAACAGATAATCCAATGGCCCTGATTAAGGAAGTACTGAAGCGAGGAAGCTTGGAGGGGGAAAAAAAAGGTAAAAAGGTATAGTATATCCTCCTTGTGTTTTCTCCAAGGCAGAAAACAAAATCATCCTTTGAAAAGAAAGGATATTTGTTCTCTAATAGTTAATGGGAAGCTATGAATAGGATTCTCAGAAAACCATTTCCATTTCATTTGACAATTCAAGACAAGTTCCTTGTAGCTCTTTTTTCCTTCCCCAGTCATTTGCCCTGGGTTTAACTTTTTTGTTTGTTTAGGAATTTGGCCCAATCCGGTGGTTGGAAGAGCACTACTTGTGCCTGGACTGAAAAAGACAGGCAATTACATCAGCTCCTGGAAAATGACTTCAGTAGAACAGAAAACTATACCAAGAGAATGGAAACTCATTGTTGGCTGATAACATATAACCTCTCTCTCTTTCTCTCTCCTACCTAATATCTATCAAGTGTTTTATATGTCTATATATAGACATATAATATATATAGACATATAATATATATGACATATAATATATATAGACATATAAAACACTTGATATATATATATATGTACATATATAGAGAGAGATAGATAGGATGGGGCATATATCCATTCAGTCATGCAGTCACCCAGGCTGGTGAATGGTCCCCATCTGAAGTGTCACTGGCTGCCTTGGCAGGGAAAGGGGAGCTGGAGGGTTGTGCTTTGGCTCTTAGATCTTAGGTTTGGAAGTAACATAGTCACATGCACTCATGGCCAGTTGACATGACAGGCTCACGGGCTTACTTCAAGGGCCTGCCTACCTTTTCACAGTGACCCAGAGGGTACTCCAGAGAGATTCCTCCTCACTCTACTCTGCAGCTCATCCTGGAGTTGCTAGAGTCTCTGAGTGCCTGGCTTTACAGTGTGGCTCTCTGATCCCACTGGAAGGGTGCTTACGATGAATTCTTTTCAGAAATTCATCCTGAGAAGTGTGGTCCTCTTGAAAAACTGGCATGCTTCCTCTTTTTGCATGAATAGTGAGAATTAGATAATCTGCCATGATTCCCTTTCTGTCTGAGTTCATAAGATGCTCACAGCTAAAGTAGTTTAGTCACTATGTCAACCTAGGAATTTTGTAGAATCACTCGCCCGACTACCTGACTACAGAACATTTTCTTTAGTCATTTCCTGGTTGAGTGCATGACTTTAATTGTCTATTAACTTCTACCTCTTTGACAGCTGCCAAGATTTATTTTACACATAAATAAAACACTGGTAGACTAGCTTCTTCTCTGTAATGCACACACTGCCAGTTGCTTTATGTATCTATGTTCATTCCATATGCCAACCTTCTGATCTTACTGTCATGTTGGGAGGATGAAGAAACAGCCGCAGAGAGGTCAAGCGATTCACTCAGTAATGAGAGCCAGTTCTAGAAACTTCCAAGGACTGGACTGCTAACAGTTTTCATTTTACAACATCACATAGACTGCATTCAATTCAAGTCCCATCTCCAGCTCCTTCCATCCCCCACCCCCAAGCTTTTGCTCTCATTCACTCCAATTTTCAGGGATGTGTATATAATTGGATATGCTTGTGAGCCAGAATCCTTTCATCTTTTTTTCAACAGTTATAGCAACACCTTGGAGAAATGGGAGGTTTTACACGATGACTTCTGGTTTTTCATTTTCTATGTAAAATTAAGGAGTGATAGATATATAGCCAGATGTGTAGGAGGCTACACCATCTAGTATAAAGCACTCTATGACACCTGCCAAATGAGCTAGCTAAACAAGTATTTTTCAGAACATATCCTTGTTGTTAAGCAATGCGTGAGCATTTTTATAGAGATGTGCACACGTTTTGAATCAACTTGATGAATTTTTACACATAAACACCTACACACACACACACATACATGCATCTGTATCTGCAGGCAGCTACCACCCATCACAATTTAGAGTGCTTTCAACAGCCCAGAGGCTGTCTCATGTCATTTCCCATCACTTTACTTAACCAAGGTCATTGCTATTTTGACTTCTTATCATAATTTATTAGTTCTCCTGTTCTTGAACTTTGTACAAATGTTATGCAGTATATATACTGTTGTATCTGAGTCTTTTGCTCTGTATCTGTGAGATACAGCTATCTCATCGTATATAGCAGTCTTTGTTGCTGTTATGCAATATTTCATTATATGCCTATGACATAATTTATTTAGTAATTCTGCTGTTGAATAACATTTGGATTGTTTTTCGTTTCTGGAACTTAAGAGAGGATAAAACCTCCTGTACACATAGTGCCTTTTGGTGGCTATATTCATTTCTCCTGGGCAGGTGTTGTGATCATCTACACTTTCTTATATTTAGTAGACATCATTTAGCTTGTTTGATTTTGGTAAGGGATAGAAATCCTAATCCACACTTATATTAATGTCTAGCCTTTAGTCTATGTAAGTGAATGTTATGAATTATTTTTCATAATAATTGTTATGAAAAATAATTTGCAATAGGGACTAATATTTAGTCTTCATAGCACTTACCATTTGGGTAAATGCTTTCTGTTTGCAAAACTCAAAAGTAGGTCAGAATTCTTTTTCATTTGCAAATTACAGAAACTCATCTCAAACTAACTTAACCCAAAGAAGGGATGAGTGCCATGACTCAAGCATCCGGTGGTGACTGCCTTCAGACCTGGCTGAAAGCAGGTGATGAAGCCACCAATATTTGATGGCTCTTTCTGTTCATCTCATGGCTCAGTTTTCTTCCATGTTGACATCAGTCTGAAGCAGGATTTCTCCAGAAACTTCAGGGATATAACTTCCTGACTCCAAGTCTAGCTGAAACAGAGAGCTTCTCTCTTCTCAACATTGCTGACAAAACTCCCAGAACTGAATCCCACTGAGTCTCTCAATGACTGGTTATACACCTCACCCAATCACTATGGCCAGGAAGAAAACATTTCTGATAGCACCGTATGTCCACACCTGGCCCATGCAGACTGGGAGTTGGGAAGGAGAGTTACTTGGAGAAAAATGTTACTGAAAAAGAGAGAGGTGAATGGAAGTTTGGGCAGGAACGAAATTTAAAAAAGCACATTTCAGCTATACCAAGAAACATGGGATTTCCTTGGCAAATGAACATCCGAAAGCTATAGGTGATAGTTAATTCTTTAGCTCTAATTATTCAACAAAAATGCCAATTTTTATGATGTTCTAGAGGCAAACTTGTAAATATTGGTTGAACTTTAAAAATTATCTACTTCCTTCTTTCAAAAGCACTACCCTTCACCTACTTATGTTGGCTTGAAACTGGAAAGATATTTTTGTCTTCTATTTTCCTTACTTCTCATGCTACCCATCAGATCAGTCTAGTAGTTCTCTAAATTTCCTCTAAATTTTCTCCCCTGTTTATTATTTTCTTCTCTAGTCTTACTGACACTATGCCAGCAGTCCTAGGCTTACATTCAATAATATAGCAACCCTAGTGAAATACAAGCATATTTTCCCAGGCTAGTTGAGGTCCTGAAGGACTTCTTTGGATTACCTGCCCAGTCCTGAACCAAGGCCTGTAGCCAAGGCACAGTGGACACTGATTAAAAAAGATCTGGGTTCTGTGACCTTTGTTGAGGTTAGGAACGCCATCAGCTCTTCTGAAATCACCTGCATCAAAGTGGGGAAGAGGCAGATGCCCGGAGGAAAATTGGGGCATTGATGTAAAAAGAGGAGAAAATGGGTGACAAACAAGTAAAAATAGAGAGAGCCAGTAGACATCAAAATTAAAACCTCGATTTTTTATATGAAGATACATTGTGTCTACAGACAGAGCTCAAGGAACTCATAAAATCATATTTTCAAATTAGACATGATGGTAGCAATTGTTTCCTTACCTAAATCCTCTTGTTACTGTTAACCATTCTTTCTCTGAGCACACTCATCCTGGTTTGTTTTGAACCCAAGAACCACAAGTGCAATCGAAGTTCTGAAAAGGCCCTTGTCCCTTCAGTCTTTTGGGTCATTGTTCCCCTACCCCCAGCAGAGAGGTTGTGTTGACCAGGATTTAAATTTGGCTGTGTGTATGAGATACCCCTAACAGTGGATTCTATAAAATAAAGGGCTCTTTCTTCTTTATATCAAGTCTGTAGACTAGAAATACTCACCCCTGGTGGAGGAATAGACAACTTTTATTTTCAGAGTCAAAAATCTGAGAATTAACCTGGGACTATTCAGTCAGCTAAGAAAAGGGTCCTGACTAGTTGCTTTCTTTGCCTCCCTGAGGAGGGGTCCAGTTTACGTAGTGTTAGGTCTGACAGGGTTTTTCCTCAGAAAAAGAAAAAAAATGGCAGTCATATTAAGGAAGTCATAGTAAGTCATCTGAAGAAAACAAAGCCTTGGTTTTCACAGGAATATGATCATTTCCTAACATTCTTGACGGAAAATATGATGTGTTAAGCTCAGGGGTAGTTATCTCTGTGGCAGATGCAATCTGAGTGTGAGGAAAGTGAAAATGAAGAGAGAAAAACGATTTTGGTTGCCTTGGGGCCAGGAGAGAGGAGAAAGGGCTCCAGGCTTTCAGGGGGCCAGATTCCTCCCCTTGCCAATGGTAAAGAATAGGCATGACCACACGGTGCTTTCTTCCCAGCAAATCTCTCTGGTAGGCTGACTCAATCTTTTTGTGTCTGAACTTGTTGCTTTTCTTTTACAAACCCAAGCTGATTCTTTGGCAGGACCTATGAACTCTGCAGCAACTCAGCTTCTTTCCATCTGTTGTGCTGCTCTCCCTAGTGTGGGTGCTGCCTCAGTGTGTATGACCCCCAAATGACATGCTGTTATTTCTACACCCCATCCAGGAAGTAAGGAGACCAAGAAAGGCAGGAATAACCCATCCCTTGAACAGCATGCCCGGGAGGTTGCACATATTGCTTCTACTCACACCCTCCTGATCACACACATAATCCCACCTGGTTATAGGAGAGGGAGGGGAACATGGTCATTATTCTTATCCACTATGTTTCCAACTATGAAAGAAAGGAGAACAGATACTGGAAGATAACTAGCAATCCCTGCAGGGAAGAGAGGAAGACATTTGACTTTTTCCTTCTTTTTTGTTTTTCAGCTAAAAGAAAATTGCCAAGCAATTGCCAATGTAGGTGCTTTTTAACGCTGCAGCGGGAAGAATCTGTGCCAGCATGGCTTCCTACTACAGGAACTATGGGTACGAAGGAGACCCAGACCTGGATTACTCGGACTTTTCAGAGCCTGGGAACCATAGGCAGGCGTATCTGAGAACTCAGGATTATCCGGCTTCTTTGAACAATCCACACCACCGCGGCACCAGTGGCCATCCATATTCTGCAGGCTCGGGAAGAATTTCAGACCAGGCTGTTGCTCTAGCAGAGCCAGATTATCCTGGATCTAGGAGTAATCCATATTATCCAGGATCACCCAGGGAACCAGACTACTCTGAATTTGGATGGAATTCTGATTTTGCAGGTGCCAGAAGGGGGAGGAACTATGTAGGCACTAGAACAAATCCAGATTACGATGATTCCTTTGGAGAACCAGACTACCCTGGCGCTCCTAACCACAGAACCAGCACTGGCCATCCAGGCTCCAGAAGGATTCCAGAATATGCTGGTCCCAGAGTTAGTCCATACACTGACAGATCTCTGGCAGAACCTGATTATCCAGGTGCTGAGAATCAATCCAGGTCAACAAGGGGTTTTGGGCAACCAGACTACCCTGGTGCTGAAGACTATCGGAACTCCCCAAGATTTTGGGGGGAACCTGATTACCCAGATGCCAGGGATGGTCATGACTATGACTCTTTGGAGTCTCAACAAATAAGCAGGGGGTAAGTTCCGGCATCTTCCTCCACTGGGGGTGGGGCTGGAGGCTTGATCATCAAGTATATGGAATTTGGTTGGTGATGTCTAGGCTAAAGATATGGATGATGGATTGCATGACCTGAAGTTGTGGTGAAACTTTTATACATATATATAGACCTTATCTGAGTCATAGACTCTCAGCCCAAGGCTTCAATTCCTTACCTGAGCTTATTTTTCATTAACTCCTGTTTGGATAATGTACTCTCCCATCTCCGACCTCTTCCTAATTCAATCCCACAAGACATTTAGTTTCCCATTGTTTTGGCCCCGCTGTATCTGCCACTGAGGTTAGGATTAGGACCTGATAGTTAAAAGCCCCAATGTTTTAAGCAGAATTTCATCCACAGGGAAATATTTTAATAAAAAAATCTTTTTAAGATGTGCCTCCATGAAGGTAATTTTATTCTTCAGTGGCTTTCATACAAAATGCTGGAGCCAGTTCTGACTTTTTCCACTTTCATTTTTTAATTTGCTGAAACTATTATTGTCAGAATGGACCGCTTTTCATGTTTACATATTTGATTCCTTGATCTGCATGGTTTTTCATAAAGGTTGATCAGTTCTAGTTCTTGCCATTGTGAGTTTCCCTTAAAGGTTGGTTTTCAATGTTAAGTCTAATTTTTCCTGCATCAGATTCTGTAGATCT
This sequence comes from Uropsilus gracilis, assembly GCA_004024945.1. Classification (NCBI taxonomy): domain Eukaryota; kingdom Metazoa; phylum Chordata; class Mammalia; order Eulipotyphla; family Talpidae; genus Uropsilus; species Uropsilus gracilis. The sequence goes on along the minus strand of PVHY01005673.1, from coordinate 55,204 downwards.
AAATTTTGTAAAGGCAATACTCTTCCATCAATTGTTGGTTATTGATGAATTTTACTAGCTGAGTGTAGCCAGGACATATATTTATTTTTGTGGCCTCACTCCCAAACCCATACCTAACACATGATTGACTTTCAGTGAGATTTGTGGACTGGATGGTTGGACGGATGGACGAATGGACAGATGGGCGGATGGATGGATGGGTGGATGGATGGATGGATGGATGGATGTACTTACCATGCTTCTGGATAGATATTAAACCATTCATTTTGGGATTTCAGAATGTTCAAGAGAACATCTTCAATCCAGCCCTCATTGCATCGTGGGGGTTATGGCCCCTATGGGAGAGAGAGGGAAGATTATCCTGACAGCATTGAAATGGGATCCATGGAATCAACAGATCCTTATGACCTTGTTGTGCCTGGAGATTCTGGAAATGGCTATGGTAAGCATGTGCCCAGATGAAGATCACATTCTGGGAAGAAAACAGAATTCAGTAGACTAGGGGGTGGGAGGGAGATAGCTATTAAAGAGATAGCTATTAGAGATAGCTATTAGCAACAATGAGAGAGTTGGTTCCAATGCCCACCTTATGAGAGTTGATTATTTAGGGACAAGAGACGACAGCTATCAAAGCAGACTAGGTAGGGATTTTGGACAATGAGAATGTGCTCATCCTGTACCTTTGTGAACAGTTGACTAAGTTCAACTCATTGTGGTTATGTGGGAATGTGGGCTCCATGTGGCAAATGTTCTGCATTAAAAAAACCAGACAGCTGGGTTTTTATGAGAAGCCTCTTGACTAGCACATGCTTCAAAATAACAAAAAATTTCTAACCCAGATCTGGGCAAACAAAATGACTTGTGAGCTGGGTTCCCCATTGGTGCGCTGCCTGTGGTCACCATCTAGCCCATCCTTGAGGTGTTCAGAGTGTTAGCACTTGTGTATTCAGAACCACCATTCAGAGTAGTTTTTGGTTTGTAGTAAAATTGTGAGGAAGGGACAGAGGAAGGGACAGACCCCCTAACCCCACACATGCATGCCCCCCCACTATCAACATCCCCCACCAGAAAGGTTTGTTATAACTGATGCACCTCCATGGACACACCATTACCACCTGCATCTCCAGAGTTGATGTCAGCATTCCTGTCGGTGGTGTGTGCACCATGTGGGGTGGGACAAATGTATGACTTTTGTCCACCAGGATGATGCATAAAGTCATCTCACTGCCTTTAAAAACCCCTCTGTGTTCTGTGCATTTATCCCTCCCTCCATAGGCAAGAATTCTTCAAACTCTGAGCTGTAAACTATTAGCAAGTTGTGATACTCACCTTTAAAACTGTGTAGTAAAAAGTGGTGTAGAAAACGTCCGCATGCTGTTCTGTGGTGAGAGTGTTGTTCTGGGAAGCCTGTTATGTCAGTGTGGCCTGGATCTCAATGTGACATTTTTAATGACTTGAAGTGAAAATCATGGATCGAGGCTATTTGTAATTAGCACCGTTGTTTTGTGTGTGTGTCTCAAGTGCTTAATCATCAGTCTCTTAGTACTACTTAGCTCAGTAATATCTGGAGTGGTGGGATTAATCAGCAATGTCTCCTACCTCTTCCTTCTAGTGAACCCTGCTTATGTGGGCGACATGGACATCAACCAAGCTTACAGGAACCCACCACAGTCTGAACGTGACTGGCTTAAGTCACCCCAAGGTAAGACGTAGTGACACAGTGATCAGAGCATCAGCCATCGAGAAGGGACTTGTCTAAGGCATCGCAGGCATTGTCACAGGTTCAGTGTGGTAACTGACACAGTATTTGTGTCATTTGTCAGGATATGGTTTTCTTATAGACATGTGGAGTTATTTCTCTTCAGATATCAAGGTGTTTTCATAGGATTCTTTTGAAGTGACAGGAACCCAGCTCACAGTGGCATAAACCTAAGGAGATTTTATGGCTTTGTGGCAGGAGAGATATGGGGAAAGCAAAGAATTTAAGGTAGAATCATCTTCTGGTGTCTGGTACAGCACCTGGCACATAGTGGGTGCTACAGATGTATTTGTTGAAGGAACTGGGGGCCAGGGGTTCAGTCCCATCTACATTCTCTTTTCTCCATCTGTTGCTCTTTTCTGCTTGACTCTGCTTCTCATAAACATCACCTCTTTCATCTCTGTCCTAGTCAAGGCTTCTTCAGAGTCCAGGGAACATAACCAGCAGTAGATACAGGCACCTCAGCTGGGAGCTAGGGGTCTCACTGCAAAGGCTCTCTTTCTTCAGGGTCCATACTGAAGGAAGATTCTGTCCAGTCCTGTTTGGGGCACATACCCACATTTGGACTCATCCTTTTGCCATAGGAGAGAAGACAATTACATACCCATCCCCCTACACAGTCAGGCGATCATAATTATATTATTAGAAGACCATCTGGATTCAAGTAGGCTTATCAAGGTACAAAGCTAACATACACATTTTCATTCAGAGGCATCAAATTTAAAAGAAAATCTTACCCTTTGGTTATGAGTCCTTTAGAAGAATCTCTCTGCCTTCTGTTTCTAGAATCCCATTGTCTTTAGCAAAGGATTCTGTTTCTGATTTCTCACCTAGCTACTGGGACAGACCTCTCTTCAGGAACCCACACCCATCCCCCAAGGAGAGTTACGTTGTGATTTGTGTGCAGCTGTCTTTGGCTGTCTCATCCTGGCATCAAAGAAAAGTGAATGGAGCATCCCTGGGTGACTGTTCTCCTGTGTCTGGGTCCCCACCATGCCAGCGTGACTGCCTGGTGAGGTCATTGGAAGATTACGCCAGGGGCGACTAAGGCTTGGAAAAGGGAGAGATGCTGCCTGCCAACAAAGTAAATGACCACATTGTGGAAGTTGAGGATGTTCCATCTAGGGGACAAAGCCGCTCACTCTCGAGTCAGCTTGTTCCAGAAAAGATGCTAATGAACACGAGCTTCAGCATGGTCTCATTCATTTCTGACTTTGATGGGACAGACTCTCAGATTATCAGCAACCAGAGTGACAGAAAAGGCAAGCAGTCGTTACAGTTGTCAACACCTTTGCATGTATGGTTTTCTCCATCCCCCAGAGTCCAGAAAGCCCGGCCTGAGACACTCCTACACTTCATATGGAAACATTTATGGTAGCAGGACCCTAGGGAAAGTAAGGCCCTTAGCAAGGAACAAAGAAACCTTCCAGTTGTCTTCTGGGTTCTTTGAGTTTTAAGACATGGAGTGGGTTGAAAGTTTGACAGATGACCCAAGGATGCTGAGGACTGAGGACAGGTCCCTTTGAGAGCCTCTGATACCCACTAAGAAATATCGAGGTCACCTCAGGTGCCTGGAGTTCTGCCAAGCTCTTCCTTTTATTATCCTTCCAGATTCTTTTTATCTACTCTCCTCACTCCACACCTTTGATGCAGGTTTAGTTTGTCATTAATTTGATGAGGAAACAAGTTTCACTGGAGAAATGAAAGGACCAAGCAGATCTGGGTCTAAAAAGCCTGATCCCTAAGCCTGACGTTTCAATCCATTCTTACCTCCCTGAACTTGGTGACAGGAAGCCTCTTATAGCTCAGCTGGCCATGAAACCAACTGAGTTCTGCCTGTTTCTCTGCTCTGGAGGCCAACTACAGATGTTTTTATGTTTCCTCCTGTAATATCCCAGGTGTAAAGTTCAAAATCATGGTTCAGTATCCACCCAGAAACATGGTAAGGATAGTCACACATTCGTCCATCATCCAGTTGTCTCTCTGTTCATCCATCATCCATCCATCCATCCATCCATCTGTCTGTCTGTCCGTCCATCCATCCATCCATCCGTCCATTCACCCATCCATCCATCCATCCATCCATCCATCCATCCATCCATCCATCCATCCATCCATTCAACCATCCATCCATCCATCTGCCTAACCATCCATTCCATAAATACTGAAAGTCAGCCATGGGTTAAGTGTGGGCTAGGGGATGAGATCACAAAGATGAAGATATAAGCAGGCTACACTCATCTAGTAAAATTCATCAATGACCAGGAATTGATGGAAGAGTATTGCTCTGACAAAAATTTAGATATGCAGAATCTGATGCAGGAAAAATCAGACTTAACTTAAAAACTAGCCTTCAAGGGAAATGCAAAATGACCAAAACTACAAATGGTCAGGGGTCAAATTTTATGGCAATCATTCAGAAGATCCAGGACTCAAATCTGTAAACATGAAAAGTGATCCATTCTGACAATAACAATATCAGCAAACTAAAAAAATTAAAGTGGAAAAAGTCAGGAATGGCTCAAGTTTAGATCCTCTACTTTCAGCATCATATTTTAATGTTATTATTCTATTTAAGGGGCAAACACCTTTGTTTTTTTCTGCAGGACAAAAGTTAATCACGTCTCTGATACCCATGACATCTAGAGACAGAATTAAAACCATCAGGAATCAGCCAAAGACCATGGAGGAAAAAAGAACCCTTAGGTATGCATCTAAAGATTTTCTTCTTTCCCAGATTTCAAGTGAGCCTCAGTCATCTACTTTTTGTCCCATCTCAGAAAGATAAGAACTAAATAAATGCAGGAGAAGAGATCACCTTCGTGCACATGAATTTCATATAATCTGTGTAGGTATTCTCTCATTTCCCCTGGAATGTGGACAGTGCTTAGTGACCTTCCAAAAATAAAAGTGTGGACAGAGAGGAAAAGTAACTTTCTAGAGGCGAAGCCCTAGAAGCTACCTGTGTAGGTTAGCAGCCCAGGAAGAAGTCACATGATTCGAAGGAAACTCCCCCTCTACCATCACCCCAGTTGAACCAGAAGAAAATCAGGTAAACCCTCGTTGAGGGACAATTTACAAAATACCTGACCTGTACTCCTTGAAACTGGCAAGGTTGTTAGAAAGGAGGAAAATTGCAGATTAGAGGGTTAGAAATAGGATAACTAAAATCACATGCAAGGTGGTGTCCTGGGTGGGATCCCAGAATAGAAAAGGGATATGACTGGGAAAACCAGCGCAATCAGTTATAGTCTAGAGTATAGGTGCCAGCAATGGACTGATTTTGATTTTTTGGTTTTGGTAAACCTACCATGGAATGTAAGATGCCAAAGGCAAAATGGTGAGTTGTGTGTGTGAATTTTTGGTATTCATTTTGCAACTATTTCAAGCTATCTGGAAAATAAAAAGTTTATGAGAGAGGGGAGCAACAGGGGGGAGAGATAGAATGTTTCTAACCCAGAAATTAAAAAAAATAAGACAGCTGTCAAAATCCCTCATTAGACTTAAACTTTATGGTTCTTCAACCTTTTCCACACCAATTTATCAGAGTTGGTAGCAACTAGTAGCACGGAGCCAACAGTTACTAATAGATAATTTAACCATGTGTTTGTTCTGAGCTTGCAAAGATAATGTCGATGACTGGCAAGGGAGCGATTGGTCAACAAATACTTCATAAATTGACAGGAAATCAAGAGAGGCAATGGAGTGGGGAGATGGAAAGCAAAGTCGACTTGGGCAGAGCAAGGGGGAAGCTGAGCAGAGCTTTGACAGATGGTGATAGGGGACTGAGTGCTCTGGGAGATCAAGGAAAGTCAGGGAAAGACCAGAGCAAAGTAGGTGGGGTTTGTTAATAGAGGGTGAAGAGACCAGCTGTGGCTGGATCTTGCTGTAAACACCCTGCTATTTCCAATTCTGCATCCCTCCTTCTTTCACGGAGTCAGGCTGGAAACACTTCACAGTAGGATTTCTCACCACAGCATGGCCGCCATTTTGTCTGTTGCGTGGGGCCCCCTGTGTAGAGAAGGAACACTGTGGGTAAGGAGATGGGAAATTCTGGGGTTGCGATGCTAGGGTGTTCATGGCAGGGTGCAGTGTGATGGTAGGGTGCTCATGGCAGGGTGCTGAGCAGCAACCCTCGTCTTCACTCGGTACATATCAGTATTACCCTTCACCCAGCCTGACAACCAAAAATGTCTTCAGACACTGCCACATGTCCCTCGGGACATGCAGTCCCCCACATGGGGACCCAGAGACCTGAAGGATCATCCTCTGCCACGCCCATGTTAGCACTCATTTCCCCTCCCTCTCCTGCCATCCTGCTCTCCTTGTCACTCTGTCCCCTGGGAGCTTCATGTTGCCTGTTTCCTGTGCATGGGCCACTCCCTTAGCCATACCTCTCTTTTTCTTTCAAGACTTCCTCCAAATACCACCCAATTTCAAATCACAATCCCAGAATTTCCCATCCCTTACCCACACACAGTGTTCCTTCTCTTTCCCATGGTATAAATCACCTTCTAATGTGCTACCCAGCCTACCTTCCCCCCCCCCCATTATATTTACAGTTTAGAGTTTGTCTTTTCCAACTAGAATGTCAACTCCATGGTCAGGGAAGTTGGTCTTTCACCACCTGAGTCTCTCCCTGGCTCTCATTAACTATTAATGCAAAGAATGTTCCAGGTTCAAGCTCACTTTCTTCTGCCATCCCCACAGGAAAATGGTTGAGAACAAGAAGAGTAAACAGTCCCACGGTATTCTTCAGCTCCGCTGCTGTGCTCAGTGTCTGAACTCCATTTCGTTGGTGAGTCAGCCTTGATTGCTGTCAATAAAATGGGCACAGTCAGGGGGAGGGAGAGTGGGGATGAGATGGGTTGCATGGGGAAGAGGAACCAGAAATCCTGGCTGTTCATTGAAAACCAGAGAAATTGGGTCCATCTAGGGGAGGGAAACAATGGGAAGATCTAAAGGGATGCTGAACTACCTGGGCAGTTTAACCTTTGACAACCAACAGCCTTGAGGAGGTACAGTGCTCACCTCAGCATGTAGATGTATGGATTAAATGAGATAAAACTCTGTGCTACTAAGGCAGCATGGTGCTGGCACCTTGGAATGTTCTAGAAATGGTGGCTGTTGGTGTGTTGTAGCCCCTGCTCATGAAACCCCTCTGTCAAGATTAACAGTATGTGTTGTCCCGAATGTTCTTTGTTGAGTGAATATAAAATCTGGTGCTTTGGTCCAACCCCAGGGGTACCGGAGATCTAAGAACAGCCTGTCGGAAGTGCTCAGTTCCTTCACCTTGTGGCAGAAGACACTCAAGGTCATCGGTGGCAAGTTTGGAACCAGCGTCCTCTCCTATTTCAACTTCCTGAGGTGGCTTTTGAAGTTCAACATTTTCTCCTTCCTTGTGACCTTCGGCTTCATCATAATCCCTCAGTTTACCCTGGCTGAAAAGAACACTCTCCAATTCACTGGGCTGGAACTCCTCACAGGGGCGGTAAGATATCCATTTCCCTTCCCACGTCCTAGGAAACCTCAGGGTGGGTCCAGTCCATCACTGGCCAAGCAATTTGCTTGGGAGCTGACTGATGGGGAAAATAGGTATTTAAAATATTTCCCCCCAAAGTGATACACAGCATCATGAAATCCCTTTCTCCACATTAGTGGTAGGGGTTGTCTAGTAAAGATACTGGACACACACACACACACACACGCACACACACACACATATATATGTACCTATATGTCTTTTTTTTTTTAAACAGTGAATTAGCCATATAATTGCCTATAGCTTTTTGCTTTCAACTAATAGGTAGTGGACATGTTGGTATCCATAGATCTACATTTTCTTTCTTTTGCATTTTTCTTTTCACAAAACATTGTGCTTCTTTTGAAAAATTCCCAGTATGGTAGGGAACAAGCTAAGTGAAAGTCTATTTTACTGTTCTTTCCTTGTCTTTTCTTCCATCTGAGAATATATCTTTGTCTACTGCTTTTCTTCCTATGAGAGATGGATGGATGGATGGATGGATGGATGGATGGATGGATGGATGGATGGGATATCATGCATACATACATGAGTAGATAGATAATAAACACATAGGTAGGTAAAAGATATAAACATTCTTTAAAAAAATAAAAAGCTAAGGTACTATACCTCTGATTTTGCAGCCATTTTTACTTCCCTTTATATTTACAGTAATCCACATTTTTCTTTTTAACAGCAGTCTTCACTCACCCAGCTCCTGCCTTGGAAGGTAAACTCCATCTGGCCTCTGCCTTGGAGTTTACCTTCTTGAAGGGGTTTCTGCCACAGAGATTCTGTAACCTAGGGGTGCACAATGACAGGAGCCAAACGTGGCTAGCCACCTGTTTTTTTGTATAGCCTGCACACTGAGACGGGTATCTAGCTTTTTCAGTGACTAAGAACAACTCAAAGAAGGACAACATTTTGTGAAACACAAAACTTACATGAAATTCAAATGCTGGCATCTGTCAATGAAGTTATTTGGGAGCAAACACGGCAGGCCTATTTGTTCTCGTGTCTGTGTGATTTTTCCTGTTGCCAGGACAGCTGTGCAAAGCTGACCTATCCAGACAAATATATTCATGGTCAAACTCTTGACAGAAAAAGTTGGCCAACTCTTGCACAGAATGTTCAAAGTTGTGTTCATCCCTTTATTTTTCTCTTTCCACAAAAAATTCTTTGTAATAGATACACTAAAACAGTATTAATGTCTCCTTCATTTTCCTCATAATTATATTCATTTTGTAGATTTTAGAATATGTGAAACATTGAAAAAGTTCAAACACACACAAAATAAGCAGTAGTGACAAACGCCCACGTGGAGCTCAGCAAGATGCAATGACTCCAATTGAGGTTCAAAGAACCAGGTTTATTGGCAAGAAGCTGGTGCACCAGGGTCCCCAAGCCAAGACAGCAGGAGAGACCTCAAGCAGTCTCTGTTACAACCTTTATAGGGCAAAAACCACCGTCGCCATTGTGAAGCAAGCAAGGTGTAGGATGTGTTCCCATAACTATGGCTTCCAATAATGCTAACATCCATCAACTATCAGGAGGACAATGCTGGCATCCATCCATCATCCATCAGGAGGACATGATGGTTGTCAACAACCAGGAATAAGGGGAGGCAGGAACAGGATATGGGGCCAGCCAACCGTGGCAGGTACTTTCCAGTGAGGGCAGGGAGAGGACACTGGTTTAAAAATGGAGGTTTTAGGGCCAGGCATGGTCACACATGCCTGTAAGCGGCAACCTAGGAAGCCGTGGCCGGGGCCAGGGATGGTGGTTCGAGTCCTGCCTGGGGTCCGTAGCAAGACCTAGTTCCAAAAAATATCGCTGGGCGTGGTGGCAAGCACCTGTAATCCCAGCTACCTGGGAAGCTGAGGCTGGGGATTGCTTGAGTCTGTGGTACCCCGGGCAACATGAGCCTGCGGCTCCACAGGCAAAAATAGCGAGACCTAGTCTCAAAAAAAGAAAGAGGTTTTAAACAAAATGGAGTCACTTTGGTTAGTCTGTTCCCAACATTACCCTTTGGCCATATTGGTTTGATCTTATTTGGGGGAATAAGATAATTATTATTTAATAATAATCATTTATAAGAATGTTAGTTGGGATCTAAAGAGATAATATTTCATTATTAAGATAATATTATTATTAATATGTTGTTATATATTATACCAATATTATATTATTATTAAGATAATATTATTTGGGGGACTCATCTTGGCATTACTATAGGGATTAGGACATTTCCCTTGAATTTCAGCTGCATCTCTGAAAAAGAAGGACACTTGTCTGTAGTTCCTCTATCATGACCACACTGAGAAAAATTAAAAATAGGCATCATCTAGCTGGGTGTGGTGGTGCACACCTGTAATCCCAGCCACCTGGGAGGCTGAGGCTAGGGATCACTTGAGTCTGCAGGTTTGAGACAGCACCAGGCAACATTGTGAGACCTAGTCACAAAACCCAAAAATTGGCATCATCTACATTCTAGATCATGTTCAGATCTTCCCTGTGCTTCCCAGGTGCCTCTTGTCCAGCCCAGGATTCGGTCAAAGACCATGCTGTGTGACCAGCTGCTTTTATCTAGCCTCTATTCATCTAGAATAATCCCCCTGTTCTAGCCCCTATTTTTCTGGACACTCATTACAGAAACCAGGCCAGCTGTGTCAGCTCCATCCCTGGCTTCTGCCATCATCTGCTTTCCTTCTCATTTCCTGGCCCCTCACTTCCTGAAAATTGAAATGTAGACCTCGAGGCTTGGTTCGTTTCATATTAAACACATTCGGCCGTAATAGCAGGTGACAGAGGCATTCAGGGACCGGCTGTACTGCTGTTACTTCCTTGCTCCCTGGGTCCAGGTGGTGACAGCTGGGTTCCCCTGTTGTCAATTCTTGTTTTTGGAGAAAGTGTCCAGGTTCTCAGTGGCCTCCAGAACCTATTTCCTGGCCAACCGAGGGTCTAGAATGACCAGCTCCCGTCGATAAGAGAGGCCAACTGCGCTGACCGTGGCCATTCATCATTGTCTCCAGAGCCACCTGACCTCAGGTTCCTGTCCCCTCAGGGCTATTTTAAAGATACAGTGATGTACTATGGCTTTTACACCAATTCTACGATTGGGCATGAGAGTGGCGGCGCCTCCTACAACATGCAACTGGCCTACATCTTCACCATTGGCGTGTGTCTGGTCATCTGCTTTTTCAGTCTGCTTTTCAGGTAGGGGTTGCACTTCCTGAGCCTCAGCTCTTCAGACAGAGGCAGCATCCCAGAGCCTCAAAAACTACTCAGGAGACCATTTCTCTGCTGTTTGAACGTGGTGTGACGACTCACTATCCTCTAACAGGAACTAGGACTCCAGACAGCGGAAGACAGTTTTCTTGTGGGCTTTGAAAGAAAGTGGTCAGTCTGGAAATAAGTAGTTATCTGGATAGAGGGCATGGATGGACAGTTGTCAGCAAGGAAGCCCAGGGCTGCTGTAAGAAAGCACCTCACAGTGGGAGCCTAAGCAACGAAAACTTGTATTTTCAAGTCTGGGAGCTGCTTGAGGTGTGGGTCCCACTGGTTTCTTCGGGACCTTTGTCCTTGGCTTATAGACAGTCTCCTGTTCACTGTGTCCCATGTCTGTGCCCTAATTTTCTCTTCTTGTAGGGACACCAGTCCTCTGGGACAAGGGTCCACCTCGGAGACCTCATTTTAATGTAATGTAGGGTCTTTTCACCTGTGTAATGACCCTAACTCCAAATAGGGTGGCCCACTGAGCTACTGGGGTGAGGACTGCAATATAGGACATTGGTGGGAGAACACAGAGAGAGTGAAATTCAATCCATAGTGACCTGGCTGAATTGCAAACCCAGAAAATCCCACCGCAAACCAGATTTTGTGTCAAGCTAGGCAGTGTTTCTTTAGTTGCTGTTATCCTGTCATGGCCAACAAGTTTGGGAAGGCAGGGTCCCTTTGACTCAGCATTGATTTTGTGCCCGGCTCAGTGCTAAGTGTTCCTGAACCTGTTTCCCATGAATCTTGATGTCTCCGTGACAATAACACATGTTTAACCACACTATCACATGTGGTTAACTGAATAACCCCAAAACACCCCCAAAACAAAGCAACCCCCAAAGACAACTAGATCCTAATCCCTATAACCCGTGACCCTCACCTGGCAAAGGGGACTGCAAAGATATGATTGAGATTTATAAATGGGAAGATTATCTAGGATCATCTGGATGGACCCAGTGTCATCACATGATCCTTATAAGTGGGAGAGAGAGAGAGATAAAGCATTAGGAGGGTCAGAGTGGAAAGAGAGCATCTGCTACACTGGTGACTTTGAAGATGAGAGAAAGGGTTACAAGTCAAGGAATGCAGGCAGCTGACTGAAGCAGGGAAAGGCAAGGAAACTGATTTCATTGACCCTCCAGAAGGAACAGCTTTGTTAATACCTTGATTTTAGAACTACTTTATGATGTCTGACCTCACTAAAAGAATAAATGTGAGGATGTGGAGGTGCGCACTTATAATCCCAGCTACCTGGGAGGCTGAGGCTAGGGATCAAGTGAGTCCATGGGTTTGAGATAACCCCAGGCAACAAAGCAAGATCGTCTCAAAAAAAAAAAAAAACCAACCACAACAAAAACCAAATGTGTGTTGTTTTAAGCCACAGGAAACTAATACAACTCTCACAATAGCTCTTTGAGCTGGGTGCTATCAGCATCCCATTATATAGATGGTAAAACTGAGGCTCAGAACATTTACAATGACAAAGATCCCCAGCAGGCAAATCCAGACTTTTAAGTCAAGTCCTCGGATCCAAAGCCTCTATTCTTAACTATTATATTTACTGTCCCACCCTCCTGAAGAACTTGGGACTACCTCTTACATGCTACCTGTCACCCTTACTGATAGGACTTCCCTTTGTGTTAATCCCTGCACTTCCCAATGCCTATCCTAATAACCCTTGGGAATTTTGGTTTCTGCCTTCCCCAGCATGGCGAGATATTTCCGGAACAACTTCATTAACCCCCACATTTACTCCAGAGGGATTGCTAAACTTATTTTTTGCTGGGACTTCACTGTCACTCATGAAAATGCTGTAAAACTGAAACAGAAGAATCTTAGCACTGAGATAAGGGTAAGGCGACATCTTCCCATTATCAGTCTTCTTTCCTCCCTCACTGTATCTGTAATTTTAATTAAAGTAATCATGAATTATTTGTTTATTGCTCATGAAGCCCTTAAGAAACTGCAAAACTAAAAATATCCATAATGTGCAGGGCTGGTGATGATGTAGGGAAATGGACATTTTCACAATTGGCACATGATTACTGGAGAGCAGTCTAGCAATTATATCATGTGACTATTTCTTGATCTCACAGGTTTAAACTTTTATTTGGTGACCTTTAGTTTTCCTCCTGAAAGGCATATGACTTTTGTTTGTTACTGAATTGGGGAAAGAAAGATACTTTCTTTCTAGGGTAAAGGGTCAGGGACAATGCTAACCATCTTCTAAAGCACAGAATACCTGCCACAGTGCAAAATTATGTAGCCCAAAATGTCAGTAATGCTGAGATGGAGGAAACCTCGTCTTTTGAAAAATGTATGAAAAGATGAAGTAAAGTTATTAACAAAGGAATTTTGACAAGAGGGTTGCAGATGTAGATATCTCCTTGGTATAGATGCCCAAGCTTTTCTGGAAGCTTCATGACCTCAGTGTATTTTCCTCCAGGGGACCTGTCTGCTGGTTCCATATGATCTGGGATGGAAAAGGCATGTGATGTAGTTTTGAAATCTCCCCGTGGGTTCCCAAAATCAACATTGGTCATTGACTTTCCCCTCTCTTTTGTCTGGGGATCTGTCCTTTGTGTGTCTGGGTACATCCAGGATTCAGCTGGGCAGGGAGCTTTGCTAACAGTGGAGGAGGGTCGGAGACTCACCTTGACTTGCTTGCATCTCTAGGAGAACCTGTCAGAAATCCGTCAGGAGAATGTCAAGTTAACATTCAATCAGCAGCTGACTCGCTTGTCTGCCCACCTGGCAGGCTGGATTGTCTCTACTGGAGTGGCCATTGCTTGCTGCGCAGCCGTTTATTACCTGGCTGAGAACAACTTAGAGGTAACTAGAGGCACAGGAACACCAGGGTGTTCTGTGCTCAGGCACAGAGAGAACCAGGGCGAGGGGTGGGGCATCAACTTGAAGGGGACAGTGGTGTCAAGCTTGCTCCTCACACAGGGGTCTCTGGGCGTTAGCTGGGAGCTTGTTATAAAAGCAGCATCTCAGGTCCCTGTGGCCCACAGACTCAGACTCGGCACCTTGCACAGCACCTACAGGGGATGTGTGTGCACACCCCACAGTGAGGAGCTGGCCAAGAGAGGAACTCAGCCTGTGATCCAGCTCTGTGCTCGAGCTCTGCTTTCTTTATTGTTATATCCCTAATGCCTGGCATAGACCCTGGCCCAGAGGAGATATTCCATGAATACTGTGAGCTGAAGGACTTTGGCAAGTGATTTAATCTTCCTGGGCCCAGTGCCTTACCTGTAAAGCGGGAATGATCACACCTGGATTTGTAGGTGTGGGATCAGGACTAGAAAAGTTAGGTGGAGATTCAGTCCAGTGCCTTGTACTTTGAGTGATGGAGAAATGTTATTTATTTTTTATTAAAGCAATATGAACTCTGAAACTAATTACTGGGTGGCAAGGGCAAAGTACTGTTTTTCCAGTAAGTTTCTCTTCTTGAATATGGAACTAATTGTAGGCAGTTCTTTGACCTCTAGAATTATAGTGCAGGTTGATCTGATCATGTCATTTAAAACGTGGCCATCCTTTTTCCCTAAGTATAACATCTGTCTTCCAGCACTTGGTTGATAGATCTTTTATGATATGACCCCTTCCCACATCTCTAACCTTATATCCACAACCTCCGATATCCCACTCCAGCAACAGTAAGGTGTGGGCTCAGCGTTCTTGAACATACTATCCTTTTCCTCATTTCTCACTGGGACACAGGCAATTCATTCCCTAATCTCCTCTTCATTTTACAAACTCCTCTCCTGGATTTCAGCCTGGATATCCCTGTACACTCACCACATGCAGCAGTGTAAACATTTCTGCCTTGTCAGTGGAGAGCAGCCAGTAGGTGCAACAGATCATCCAGTGAAGGAAAAACCAGCGAGAAAATGACTTGGATTTATAGGGATCTGAGGGCTTGCCATTGACCACACTAAGTTGGGTCCTGGAAGAGAGGAGATGGAGTCACAGTCCTCAGGGGCTTGGTGCCTAGGCACCTAGTGTGGCAGCCCTGACCAGGCGGATATAGGTCTAAAGACTCCGGAGTCTTCCTCTCCATGCCCACAGGACACGAAGGATGATGGGAAGTGGTGGTGGGTTGACCCCTGTGGTTTGAACAGTGCTAGGTGTCAGGCAGGGTGAGCATTTGGCATGACTCCCTGGGACCTTCCCACCCCTCCCCCTTCACCAGCTGCTGCAGTTTTGAGTGACAGGTGCATCTAACTATGCTGTTTGGGGCTGATGGGCTGATGCTGCTTTAGTGCGTCATTTAACCCTTGCATCTCTGTGGGGTTGCAATGTTGTCCCCATTATACAGATGTGGCAAAGAGGTCCAGGGAGGGTGTGGATCTGGTCCCAGACTTGCAACTTAATGGTACAGCTTACAGTTTACTTAGCATGAAGAAGGGGGCAGCATTTGAGCCTAGGTGATCGTGGTGACCTTGGCTCCAAAAGATCTTGCCCAAAGTGTGAAGGTGTTTTCAAAACCTCCCAGAGCAGGATGAAAGTGGAGTCAGGCTTGGGGGTCAGGAAGCAGGGTCATGAGGCACAGGTTCCCTGGAGTCCCTCACCCCAGGACAGCTTACAGGGGGTGGCCTGGGCTCCACTTCCGGGGTGCTGTGTCCTTAGGAAGAAAGAGGCACCTTTCTCTACCTCACGCCAAGGTGAGGCAGGGCCACCTCTCCCACCAGTATTGCCCCCAAGGACAGATAGTCTGGTGGGAATGAACAAGGCCACATAGAAAAGGGGGAAGAAATACTATGGTCACCGATTTCCCTTGGACTGTAGCACTGGTGGCCTCAAAAGACCTCAGACTTTTTGCTCTAATGGCCAGGGGCACAGTCCCAGTTCCCAGAACTCCCAGCAAGGCAAGAAAAGCCACAAGCTGGCATTTGGAACTCAAGGCTGTACCTTCTAGCTGGGTGTCTCTGGGTCAGCCTCTTCACCTCTCTGAGCCTCAGTCTGCCAATCAGTGAAGTCTGTTCATACCCACTTATGGGCAGCAGTGAGTGAAGGTTCGATGCCATCTTGTGGGTAAAGCTTGGTGCAGGTGAATGCTCAGTGAGCAAGCACGGGGGACTCCCTGAAGGAGGCACAGAGGGCTCGGTGCACAACGGGTACCTGGATTCTCACCCTCAATTCCCTGCAGTTTCTAAAGAACCACACGAACCCTGGAGCGGTGCTTCTGCTGCCTTTCGTAGTGTGCTGCATCAACCTGGCCGTGCCCCGCCTCTACTCCATGTTCAGGCTGGTGGAGCGCTATGAGGTGCCAAGGCACGAAGTCTACATCCTCCTGATCCGGTAGGCGTGTCTGCACCTGCTTGCATGGCAGTGGAAGGAGCGGTGGGAGCTGGAAAGGGTCATGTTCAAGTATCAGCGTTCTGTTTTCCAGAAAGTGTTTCAAGAGTAAATCTTATTTGTTTGGGGTGGGCTAAGAGCCATCAAATCCTAAGAGCTCTGACATTCAGTTATTAATCACATCTACCTTTTGCTCAAAACATTGCCTTTCCCAACTGCTATCAGAAATGTAGTTCTCAGGTACGAGATGTACAGGTGTGCAAGTGGTACACTGCACGGAGGCTCCTGCCTGAGAAACCTTGTGTGGGATTGGAACTGCTGTTGTCAAATCTGTTCAAAGGTGAACGCTGCAGGGAGAAAGATGCATTTTTGTAATTCAGCTACCCAGTGGATATGGAGAGAGTACTTTTGGCAATTCATTGACGGGGAAAGTCACCTTCTGGTCATTTCCAAAATGGCGACTGCATGTACTGGAAGTGACCTCAAAGTTTTGATGAAATGCAAATGACTGAAATTGTGTCCTAATTCCTTCTTTCCCAGTAGTTCCCTGACCGCCTCCTGGTTCTTGTGGTGATTGTACCACATGAGATGGTGGGAACTGGAAGGAGCTGGTACTCCCCTTTGACTACACCAGCTATTCCTTGCAAGAATTTGGGGATCTGGGCCTTGAAAAAGTCCGATCTGGCTACTTTCCTTCATGGAGCTGAGAGTCCACTACAACGCTTCTCAAACCTTCAGCACAAAACAGACTTTGTTTTTGATTTAGCAGATCTGGGGGTGGGCCTAAAAAAAATTTTTTTTGACCTCTCTAACCAATGCACTCATGATGTTGATGTTGCTGGTGTGGGGACCTCTAGTGGCACATGGCTCCAAAACCCTTTGAACAATAGCAAATACTGATTTCAGAAAGGTGACTAGAATCAACAGCTCAGGCTAGTAAATCAGATGACCCTTGGTCTGAGTCTTTGCCATGTCCCTCACAAAGTGTGTGACCTTAGACAGATTATTTTTTCTCTTTGAGTTTTGGTTTCCTTCCCAGTAAGAAAGACCTAACATACTATCTATCTGATAAAGAGCTGTAAAGATTAAGAAGGTTGATTCAGCACATGTCTTAGCCCATACCTGGTGCCCCATGAGTAGTATGCATAGTTACAATTATTACATGAGATGTGAAACCAGAGAGTTTGGAGGTGCCCCCAAGAGGGTGTATCTGTTAGAATAAATTACGTGATGCTGCAGTAACAAGCATTTCCTCTCCCCAGATCTCATGGGCTTGGAACCCGAAGGCATATTTCTTGTCCAGGCTGTATGACTGTTTTAGATTGGCAGAGCTTGTGCGCACTTAGGGATCCAGGCTGAGAAGGCAGCAGTCTTCTCAAACATCACTGTTGGCCATTTCAGAGGGGACACAGTGTTCCCTGGAGGTTCTCCCTGGCACTCACATGGCATTTATTTATTTATTTATTTGTTTGTTTGTTTGTTTGTTTATAGGCTAGGTCTCGCTATGTCAACTGATCCCTAGCCTCAGCCTTCCAGGTAGCTGGGATTACAGGCACGCACCACCATGGCAGGCTATTTTTTTGAGACTAGGTCTTGCTATGTTGTCCAGGGTAGTCTCGAACCCATGGACTCAAGTCATTCCTCCCAGGTAGCTGGGATTACAGGTGCGCACCACCATGACTGGGTTTTTTTTGGGACTAGGTCTCGCTATGTTGCCAGGGGTAGTTTTGAACCCATGGACTCAAGTGATCTCTAGCCTTAGCCTTCCAGGTAATTGGGATTACGCATCTGGCTCACATGGCAATTAAATGTTTAAGCCCAGAAATGTCATAAGGTGACACACATCTCTTCTACTGGATGGCCCCACTCAAACCACAGGGGAAGCAGGAATTTCATTCTTATAATGTGCTCAAAAGGAAATAGCACTCATGACTGACAGGGAAGTTGTGAGAATTGTTTCTCTTCTGTTGTTAGAAACATCTTCCTGAAATTATCAATCATTGGAATTCTTTGCTACTACTGGCTCAATGTTGTGGCCCTGGCTAAAGAAGAGGTGAGATTTTTATGCTCTTCTGTTTCTTAATTTGGTTTCTTCATTTTGACCCCTTCAGCCCCCCCCCTCCCGAGAAAGAAGTTTCTTAAGCTTCTGCTCATGGTATCAAAGCAAATATGTTGTTCTTTCATTCATCTGTCCATACATCCAAGCATTCATCCATCCACCCACTCACCCAACTCATGCATGCATCCATCCATCCTTGGACAGTGTGACCAATCTTTCCCTCTTCTCTTCCAGTCAACTCTACAAGGTCCCACTCCTTTTGCTAAGAGCACTGACTTTCTATGTTGGTTACTGACCACCAGTTTCATAAACTGATCTGTTTAACCTTCCAGTTTCTACTAACATGCTAAATCTCTAGGTGATGTTCTTAAGCAGATATTGACTTTTCATAAGGCCAACAAGAAGAGAGAGTGGAGCCTTTGGTAGCCATCAACACCCCTGCTCTCCTGAAGAAATCATTAACCCTGGCAGATAAATAGGATCTAGAAGGCACAGGCCAGATTAAGAGGGGAGATAGGGAGAAGGAAAAGCTTGGGTACTTGAGACAAAGTCATAGAGGGAGAAGAAGGATCACAGAAGGGGAATCAGCAACCTGAAAAGCAAACTTAATGGCGCATTTCTGCTGAGAGTGGGTCTGCTTTTCTGGGGTACACAAGGACTTGTTCAAAGAGAGCCACCAGCCATGTCCAGGGTGTGAGAAGTGAATGGGAACTGAGCATAGGCAAGATCCCACTACCTGACTTTTGTTTTCCTTCCAGTGCTGGGAAACACTCATTGGCCAGGAAATCTACCGGCTCCTTCTGATGGATTTTGTGTTCTCTTTAGCTGACTCCTTGCTGGGGGAGTTCCTGAGGAGGTAAGTATTTGTCAGTCTTGGATATGGCCATGGCAGCTGTGAGGATGCTTTGGTCAAGGACAGACTGTCTGGAAGATGTGTCCCTAGGCTATCTGTACAGCCTGGGTGTGCAACAGGCTCTGCTATGACATCACACTATGTGTGTGATGTCTGCAGAGCAGCAGAATTGCCTTGTGATGCATTTCTCAGGATCTCGTAAAGCAAAGTGTGGCTGTCATTAGTACCTGGAATTACAACCAGAGTCATAACAGTCTTGGCTGAGCAGCGGGCCTCTTTCCCTTATGTTCCAAGTGTGATTTGTTCCCAGTTTGCCTATTGTACTTTGCAATTATTTTTCTTCTAAAATAATTGGAATTTCACCTTGACCTGACAGTCCCATTGCCAGACTTCATTCGGGTTTGTTTGACCCTCTGCTATTGTCTCTTGGACAAAACATGTTCTAGAAACTGAGAATTATTTGTGATCTCTTCACTGTCTGTAACTTTAATAGTGTCTTCCTCCTGGATTCCTACATGTAGCTGTTGCTCATGTGTTTATGATTTTCAAAGATTAAAAAAATTTTTTTCTTATTCATTTTACCACTATGTCTTAGCATCTTGTCATGCCAGTGCATATAGATTTAGGTCATTGTAATGAATGTAAATTTTACAGACCTCAGTGGTACAGAATTGAGGCAGTATGACCCTTGGCCCATTGTGGTTCTTTTTTATTTTCTTTTTAAATAATATCATGAACATCTTATTCCTGATAAACTTTTACGAAGTTCTGGAAGCTGCTCTGGTGATCAGATGGCATGATACAAGGTCAAGTCCTTCCTCAGGTACAGGATAGAGCCAAGAAGTCCATACTCAATCTTCCAAACTCACTTCTATTCCTGCCTGTCTGGAGTTTGGATTTAAATCTGAGAAGTGTTTTTTTGGACAGCATTTTTTTTTTTTCAGTAACTCCTGAAAGAAGTGATTCAGATTTCCCCAGAATAAATGGTTTCCTCCTTGTGGACTCAGAAAATGGAAAGGCCACACTGGATTTGATGTTTGCCATTCCAGTGGTATTTGAAACTCTTAAGTCACACATCAGTAAATAATATATTATTTTGCATGGTTACAATTTCATGATTATGGTATTGTAATATGTATACCTATCTATGTAACTTGCTTTCTTCCCACAAAAAAAATTCAAAAATGATTAAAAAAAATCTCCTAACCAGGATACTGGAGAACATTCCCATTTGTTACTTCTATAATTGTATCCAAATTTCATGTGTCTTAAAGTTTTAAAACTTGTAATATTTGTCATATTTATATCTTGTTGTACCCTAATTTGCATACTGATATCTTGTTGTGTCCTAATTTTCTTTTATTTATACGTTCTAAGCCTGAAATAAACTGTATAGTTTAAGAGGAAAACAAAAGAAAATGGAAAGGCCAATAATTTGATATCTACAACTGGAATTGAAAAATTTTCAGTTTATGTTGGTTGAAAGATGCTGAGTTATTCTGCAGTGAAAAAAGGTTTAATAAGCCAAGAGTGATTAAGCAGGAAGACTAGATGAGACAATTTAAAAAGTCACAAATGTTTTCTAGATTTTTTTTTTTAGAAACCA
This sequence comes from Uropsilus gracilis, assembly GCA_004024945.1. Lineage (NCBI taxonomy): Eukaryota > Metazoa > Chordata > Mammalia > Eulipotyphla > Talpidae > Uropsilus > Uropsilus gracilis. Next base: position 34,829 of record PVHY01005673.1, on the reverse strand, counting down.
CTTTGAATGCGTTATATTCCTTCTATTCCCTCAGTTCCCTCAATTATTTCTTCAAAACTATGCTTACACTTAGAACTTTTCAAAAAATTGCATTGGGGGTTTTTGACTTTGTTCCAAACTGGTGAGTTTCCTTTGCTGCGTGTGGAGTCTTGAAAGAGGGAATTGATGGTTTGGTCATTGAATTCATTTTGTTTTCACAGAATCATTGGAATGCGATTTATCACAAGTGTTGGCTTACAGGAGTTTGACATTGCCAGGAATGTCCTAGAATTGATCTATGCACAAACTCTAGTGTGGTAAGTTTTAGGGGCTCTTCACTGTACCCAGTTCCAGCTGACTGTGGATTTGGAGTTTCTGTGGCAGGTCCCAGAAGCTCCAGTAACTGCATAAGTGATACTAGATCCAGCAAGTCTGAGAACCATGAATTTATATCCCAGATTATTATTTTCCTTTCTGGGGGACTTCAGACCAGAATCAACATAGAGCAGGGATCCTATACAATATGTGAAAGTCGGGAAATATCACCTAAAACTTAAAATTTTTGATTACTTGCCCCAAAAGGAAAGATCTAGGACATTTCCCCTTTTGATCGTTGAGTGGATCTTAAACTGAACTGTTTCCAGTTTGCCACAGTCTCCACCATGACCTATTGCCTCCCAACACTGATCTGCCATTTTTTGTTGTCCTATTCTGTTTTCTTATGGGAGACAAATTTTCTTAGTTCACTGGCCCACATGGTGGAACTTCTGTAATCTTGGGGCTCTGGGACTGCTGTTCTAGCAACAGTGTGTGTGTGTAAGTGCAAGTGTGCATGCCTATGTGTGTTTTGGGACTACCCTCCTAGTAGCATGAAATTTTGACAAACTCACTTAGAAACTCGAACCAATAGCCTATCAGTTGTTTTACTTTTTTTTTTTTTGCCCGTGGAACCTCAGGCTCTCGTTGCCCGGGGTACCACAGACTCAAGCCATCCCCAGCCTCAGCTTCCCAGGTAGCTGGGATTACAGGCGTGCGCCACCACACCCAGCTATTTTTTGGAACTAGGTCTCGCTCCAGGCCCCAGGCGGGACTCGAACCGCGATCCCTAGCCCCGGCCGCTTCATAGGCTGAAGCTTACAGGCACGAGCCACCGCGCCCGGCCTGTTTTACTTTTTTTTAATGTGTTGTAATTAGGTCAAGAAATTTGCCTGGTGTATTACATTCCAGTTTGCATCTGTTGGCAGGTTGCTAATTTGAAAGTAGGACTTTTGGGGTTAGGTAAAGTTGATTCTGGGGCTGGTTCTATCACTACCTGAGGTCACTGAATTCTGAGCCTCATTTTCCTTATCTGTAAAGTGCACTGCTTGCCTTTGCTTTGCATTGAGGATTGTCAGATGATATATGAAAAATGCTTTGCAGTCTCTAACATAACATGCACCAGCAAAGCATTCTTTTCTAACCCATTAACCTGCTCTGGGTAATTTGACTGTCAGCAAACCACTCACCACTGTCAAAGAGTTTATTTTTAGAAGTAGTGGAGTCTTTATCTTTGGGTAGTTCAGGTGATGCTTTTGCATACTGCCGGTCACCCCTGGCTACTGACCAGCTTATAAGAGTCTCCCATCCACATTATCTCGACTAATGGGCTATCTTTGGGCAAGTTACTTAAACTCCTTGTACACCTTAGTTTTCCAATCTAAAGGACGGCAGGTGGAAGTAACCGTTTCTACAGGGTTAGAGGAGGATTAAATGAGCAACACATGTACTAAGTGCTTAGCCGTCTCTCCCATCCAAGGACCTGGGGACTAGAATTTCAACATGTGAATGTTGGAGGCACCCCCCCTTTCCCTTCCTCCACCTCCCCTATCTCCCCTTCCTTGTGTGCTCCCTGGCCTCTGACACCCACCCTCTTTTCCTCTAGGATTGGAACTTTCTTCTGCCCTCTGCTGCCTTTTATCCAAATGATTACTCTCTTCATCATGTTTTACGTCAAAAATGTGAGTCAGCCTGAAGTGGGAATCTAGTCAGCTTCGCTCAGTCACCCCTGACCCAGTGGTGGTAGGGATGGGGTGGGTGGGAGATGGTGGCAGGCTGCTAATGCCTGGCTGGGGTCCCTTCGACCCGCTCCTCTGGCCACTGAGGGAAGATGTCTCCTGCTTTCTCCTCAGATCAGCCTGATGATGAATTTCCAGCCTCCCAGCAAAGCCTGGCGAGCTGCGCAGATGATGACCGTCTTCTTCATCTTGCTCTTCTTCCCCTCCTTCACCGGGGTGCTGTGCACCCTGGCCATCACCATCTGGAGGTAAAATGGCAGGTTGGGGGGAGGTCCAAGTGGTGGCCTGGGTCCTTTAACATGTCATGTTTGAGAAATTATCACTATTTGGCTGTGGTGAGGCTGTGAGAGACACCGGGGATCCTTGTTCTGGGTTCTGACTCATTGCATTAGCAAGAAGGCGAGCCAGGCGGCATCCAGACAAGAGTTATTAGACCTGCACATAAGGTGGCCGGGAAAGGAAGATTCCGGGCTGGTTCTCTGAGGGAAGTTGCAAAGGGGCCTGGATGGAGCCAGTGTACCGGGGTTGGGTAGAGGGCATCATGTTGAAACATCCTGGGCTGGGCTGGGCTGGGCTGGGCTGGAGGGCATGGGAGGAGCTCCCTGTTCTGCCTCCTGAGTATCTCCAGGTCAGCATGCGTGTGTTTAATCAACGTTTCCTTGGTAATGAACAAACTCTACAACCAAGGAGGAAATATATTCCCACTTGGCCACCACCCATGAGGCACCCATGAAGCACCCAAGTCATGACTGGCAGTTTCCTCACTTCCTGCAATATGGAAGCTTCTAGAATAGGAGAGGCCAGTTCCAGAAATCAAGAGCTGAACTTCATTTAAGTGAGCTAGAAGGCCCTGTCTGATGGGCTCCCTCCTCCCTCTCCCTCTTCTTTGCCTCCCTCCACCTCAGCCTCATGCCAGGGACCCTGTGGGCCCCACTTTGCATGGGCTGGGAGCCTCTGACATGCCCTTCTTACTCCCTGGGTTTGGTGCTCCCTTCCCCCCACCCTCTGGTTCTCAGCCCAAATGTCATCTCCAAGATCAGAACCCCGTGACTTCCTCTGCCAGAGCCCTTCTCCTGGGTCACTTTCTGTTCTTCATTCACAGTCCCAGGGCCACTCTGTCCTGGTTGATGTGGATTCTCAGGGCTCAGTAGTTCAAGTGTAACCAAGCCTTGTAGAATGAATGAACGAAGAACTGAACAGACAAGGGAGTTGATGGTTGGGATGCACGTGGAATGGGGGCGGTTGGGGCCACACCTGGCAACAGGCAGCCTGCTCTGCTCCCCAGGACCCTTGTTTCTCTGCCCCCAGTGGCACTCTTCATCCTTCTAGCCAGTTCCTGTGGCCTCTTGCTTCTGCTTGTTCCTAACCATCCACTGCAGGTGGCGATTACAGCAACCCGTACCAGGTTATGACATGATGCCCTCTACCCTATGCTGGTACAGGTGCACCTAATCCATAGAGGACAGAGTTCTTACTTCCATGCCAAGAAAGGCCATCTGCTCGTAGATTTCTCTAAGCTTGACAGCACAGAGGCTGCTGCCTGGGGTCTGGGTTAACCTCTTGGACACGCAAGATGCAACTGAGGAGATCTGATGATTGGTCAGCTATTTTCATATGATAGTAAGGGGTGATTAAGTTTCCTTTAGGTTTGATGATGGCATTGTGGTTAGGATTAGGAGGAGTCCGTATCTCTGAGGCATATGGAAATTCTACAGATAAAATAATACGCAGCCTACGACTTGCTTTAAGATGATCCAGAGATGTGCAGTGAAAGCAGCCGAAGTCAGAGTGGATAGAAGCGTTGCCTCTGGTCAGATTTGGGCGAGAGTGAGATGCAGGCTGGCAGCCAGAGGTTTCCTTGGATGAGGCGTGTTAGAGCAAGAATTGCTGGTCTCACAGCCCAGCAGATTCTAGAAGAAACTGCACCTGATCTTGTGTTTCTATCCCTTGTTCTACCAGACTGAAACCTTCAGTTGATTGTGGCCCATTCCGAGGCCTGTCCTTCTTCTTCGACTCCATCTACCGCTGGATCGACACCCTGAACAAGAGGCCCGGCTATCGCTGGGTGGTTTGGATCTACCGGAACCTCATCGGGAGTGTGCACTTCTTTTTCATCCTCACCCTCATTGTGCTGTAAGTGAGGCCCCTGGGGAAACCAGCGTGGGGACCATTTCACTAACAGGACACCTTCAGAGGCCTAAGGGTCTGGGTAGGAAGATTGGGGTCACGATGTAGCTCATTCTGGAAGATTCTGATCTTACCCTTGAGTTCAAAAAAGATGTTATTTAGTATCTTCTTGTCCTGTTGGGAGCTGTGTGTGGGAAAAGAAGAATGAGATGGAAGAGATTGATAACGCTCTATGAGAACCAGCTCGCAGCTGGGGACTTGGTGAGCATGACCAAGTCAGCTTTTTTACAAGCTTGGGGTCCTTCTATATCTTGGCAGAAGAGTGATTACAATGAGGTAATAAGGAAGGACAACACCCAGGACTCCGTGGTGTGTGCCACGTGGCAGGAGGATGGGGGATTCACTACCTAAACAGAAAAAACACCTGTGGGGGTAAACACTTTTATCTTCCCAGGACATGGCTCTTTGGTGGGACATTCCTAGGAGGTTAGGGGGCTGCCATCACAGATAAGAGACCTGCCAGTAACCATCTCTAGTGTGCCAGAGAGGACAAGAATAGATAAAGGTGTTCCTACATCTAAGGCATTCTCTTTATCTTTATTGATGCCCCACATTGTCCTACTTGGGTTTTTTTCCTTTTTGACCTGTTAAAGAAAACAATCAAATTCCAGCTCTGCCCCATCTTCCAAGATAACAGCACTCAAGTGAAAATTTTTTTTAAAAGCATGCTAGAGGCCAGGCATGGTGGTACATGCCTGTAAGTGGCAGCCTAGGAAGCCGCGGCTGGGGCCAAGGATTGTGGTTTGAGTCCCACTGGGGACATGTAGTGAGACCTAGTTCCAAAAAAATAGCTGGGCGTGGTGGCACGCGCCTGTAATCCCAGCTACCTGGGAAACTGAGGCTGGGGATTGCTTGAGTCCGTGGCACCCCGGGCAACATGAACCTGCGGTTCCACAGGCAAAAATAGTGAGATCTAGTCTCAAAAGAAAATAAATAAAAAGGGTGCTAGAATGCTTAGAAAAACATACACAAGATTCTTGCTGAGGCTGTGACATGGCAAGGTGGGTTGGGTTTACTGGAGTCATTTCACTTTCCAATGAAAAAATTGGACTTTGTGTGAACAATGGGCAGAACTGCCAGTGGCGGGCATGTTCTCCTGCATGAACAAGTTGGTTAGCAGATTGAGGGCTGCTCCCCTTTAGTGATCTGGCTTGGGGGCTCCTGAGATCGTAGTGCCTCAAATCGTAGACCCAGCTGCAAACACAGCTAGTTCTGTACAGGTGGGATCATACTCACACACAGTCATCCACCTGTAGTACACACAGTATTACTTGGGTTTTGTTTTTTTTTTCTTGCCTGGGGTAGTCTCGAACTCAGGGACTCAAGCGATCCCCAGCCTCAGCCTCCTAGGTAGCTGGGATTACAGGCACTCACCACCGCACCCAGATGCTTTTTTGAGATGAGTTCTCGCTATGTTGCCCAGGGTAGTCTCAAACCTGCAACTCAAGCGATCCCCGGCCTCTTGCCTCCTAGTGCTTGGATTATAGGCGTGCGCCACCATGCCTGGCTAGTGTTACTTGTTGACTGTGTGTCAATAAGAAAACTAAAACTAGAACAAGGTGAAGTTTGTAGAACTATCTAAATTACTAAAACCCATCAAACTCTACTTAAAATGAGTGGGCTGTGTGGTGTGTGAACCGTGCATCAGGAACAAGGCCGAAATCAGCTGTCTGGTCCTAGGAGCGCAGTGAATTGACCAGGTGAGGGGCCTGGGTCTTCTGCCCTCCTTGCAGGTGATTCCAGGCAGGTGGGGAACCATTGCTTCCATGTGCTTCACCTGTCTCACCAGACACAACTCCTGAGGCCAGAGTCTGTTTAGGCGGACAGTCCAGCTCCTTTGCGCCCAGCGGACAGTTAGCAGTCAGCACCCAGCACCCAGCATCCAGGCAAGTGCCTGTCCTTGTCTCTTTCAGAATCATCACCTATCTTTACTGGCAGATCACAGAGGGGAGGAAGATCATGATCAGGCTGCTCCATGAACAGATCATCAACGTAAGTCCCGTGGGCCCCCCGTCATCCTCCCCTCTTAAAAAAAATGTATTAGATGAAACTTCCAGATGTGCTCCAAATAGAATGGCGCTGTGAGGCCACTCAGCCCCTCAGCTGGTACCTTTGTCTGTCAGCTGGTACACTTTGCTTTCTCTGCACATCTCTGGATCATCTTAAAGCAAATCGAATTCGCTGGGGAATGTGACAGAAATGCAGACTTGTAGGCTGTGTATTATTTTATCTGTAAAAATTTCTATATGCCTTGGAGACAGACTTTTCCAAAACATAACCATAATGCCATCATCACAGCTGAATGAAACTTAATAACTCCTTACTATCATGTGGAAATAGTTGGTCAATGGTTATATCTCCCCAGTTGTGTCTTGCATGTCATTTTACAGGTGAGAGACACAAATCGGGATCTGGAAAAGAGCCCACACTGTCTTTGGTTGGTTTGTCTCTTATGAATCTATCTCTTGAATTGTCTCTTCCCCTCCTCCCGACTCTTGTTATCTCTTGTTGCAGAAACCAGGTCTTGTGTCCTGAATCCATCTTTTCAAGAGCTTGCACTTGCAGCCTCACAGTGTTTTGCATCTTTCTTTTTTCTTTTTATTTCCTATAAACAAGTGTAAGATTGGACACCTGGTTAGATCCAGACTCAACATTCTAGCCAGAATCCCTCCTTGATGATGCAATGCACAGCTATGGCATTTCTTTGAGACATGAAATGTCTGCTTGTCCCTTTTTTGTTGCTGGGAAAGGTGGTTTGTGGGTCCAGGCTCTGTTAGCCTGACTCATCTGTCATCAGGCTCCCTGTTTTCCTTTGAAGGCTGCTGTCTAGTAGGTTCGTTTGTTTCAGTAGCGATCACAATGTGGCGATTCTCTGGCTCTAGAATTTCTTCTGAATTATTAGCTGAAATTCTGTGTGCAGAGTTTTTTCTCACCAACTATTTCATCGCCTTGGGAGATTGTTCACAGAGGAAAGACAAGGTATGCAGAGGATACCAGTTTGCAAAATGGTGAGTTGGTAGCTAGTACATTTGCTTCCTAAGGCTTCCAGAAAAATTGATTACAGATTTGATAGCTAAAAATGATGGAAATTTATTCTCTCCCCCCTGGATGTCAGAAGTCCAAAATCAAGGTTTTGGCAGGATGATTCCCTCTGAATTCTGAGGGAGATTCTGTTCCATACCCCTCTCCTAGTTTCTGCTGGCTTCTGGTTAACTGTGGCATTTCTTGACCTGAGGCTTCCTTACTCCACCCTCTGTCTCCATTTTCACAAGGTCTTTTTCTTTCCATGTCTGTTTCTCCTTCCCTTTTTTCCTAAGGATGTGGGTTGAGGCTTGACCTTCCTCCAAGATGATCTTGTCCCCAAATCTGTAATTTAATTACAGTAGCAAAGACCCTATTTCCAAACAAGCTATTGTTTTGCTGCCATTCTGGTCCAAATAAGCTTACCATCTATGCTAGCTGCTTAAAAAAGAATGTCAGAGCCCTTGGCATCACCTTTACAGGATTTATAGGAGTGAACTGGGGAGAACCAGCCGACAGGCAAACAGCCACTTCAGTCACCCCTGCCCCCAGGGTGGTGCTGCCCTTTTAGCCCCACCCTTCTAGGGCCACGTGTGCCCACTTACACATGCGCACACCTATGGGCCCAGGTGGGTAGAGTGATGGGGAGGGTGCGTTATCATAGGTGCTAATAGAGGTCATAGAGGCTAATGGTCATAGAGGCTAATGGCTGAAGTGTGTGAAAAGCCCTGATAACTCATTTACCCTATAGCTGTAGCCACAGGTACTGGGGCTTAGGTCAACCTGGACATCTTTTTAAAAAGAAGACACTATTCAACTGAGCAACCTCTAAATGTCGCAAATGAGGACCGTTATGAATTCATGGGTTTCAATATATTTTGACAGTTTTCATGACAGTCATTTGTTCTTTCGACATAGCTCTAGAAACCTTTGACGTGAACATCTTTGCCCCTGGAAGGAATGTTGCAGGCTCATCTTGATCATTTTCGATTTTAGAACAGGAATCAGTCATTTCTTCAAGAGCCCCTGGGAAACGCTAGTTACAGACCCACAGTCTGGGCACAAGGATGCTGTAGGGGCAAGCTTCAGGTCACCAATCTGCGTAGGTTTTTCTATTGGTTGTAGCACTTGCACAGACACACTAGGCAGGGCAATGCAGGGCTAGAGCTGGGGTGGGGGGAGTAGTAGGGAGGTGGGGGGGCAGTGGGAGGCAGGCAAGACCCCACCCCCAGTCCCTCAGGAATCTTCATGTTCTTTCTCTTGGTGCTCATACTTTACTTCTCATGCTCGTACTTCTGCTCCCCCTCTCTCCCCTCTCCCAGGCCCAGGTGTGCACACTTACCCATGTGCACATTCAGTGGACCACACACTCATGGGGAGGATGGAATACCCCAGGTGATGGCTATGCAGGTCAACGGAGGAAAACACCTGACTCATCCTACAGATGCTCCGTGCATCTTTCTTTCTTCTAAATACAACACATCCACAGCATAAGTACTTACACTCAGGAGCATGAGAAAGTAGCAGGACTCCCCCGAGTTATAGCTGCCTGAGTCCTTGGGGCTTCAGATCTTTTGAGCTGTCTTTTGTGAAGCTTAGAAAACAGTATGAACTAGTTCCATCTTTACCTTGCCTGGGCCCACAAGCACCGCCCATCATTCTCTGATGCAGAGCTCTGATGGTTTGGGAGGTCTTAGGATGATATTATGGAGAGGCTTGATTCTATACCCTTCCATTGTAAGGCCACATGACAGGTAAACTGAGAGGGTATTTGGATGACACTTTAGGGAGGCCCATAGGCACCACCCCTGGTCTACGTGCATGGGAGTCTGGTTCAGAGCATGAACCACAGTGCTGTCTCCTGAACGCAAACAGAAAGGCTAGGAATGGGCTCAGCAACTTCCCATGGCCGGGGGGCATTTCCAAGGTGCTCAAGAACCATACATTGCATGAAATGCAAATAAATAAATAATTCATTAAATGGGAAGGGAGAGAGGGAGAGCACTTGCATTAAAACCTCCTGGAAAGCCTGATGTGGTGGCACGTGCCTGTAGTCCAAGTGCTGGGAGGCAAGAGGCCTTGGGATTGCTTGAGACCGTGGGATCGGGACTACCCCCGGCAACATAGCAAGACCTCGTCTGAAAAAAACAAAAAACAAAAACATCTCCTGGAAGTTTGTTGAAAATGCAAATTCTGGCAACCATATCCTCTGAGTCCTGGCAATAGATACCACTTGTTGAGCACTTACATGGTGCCTCGTCAGGTTCTAAATTTTTATTAGAATTTTAAATTTAATTTTCACTTCTCCAAGGGGCACATGCATTTCTTTTAAAAATCCTATTTAGAGTGAAGGAAATCGAGGTTTATAGAGCGAAGTCATTTGCCCAAAATTACAGGACTGGTGAACGGTGGAATTTGAACTGGGACCCCAAAGTCATGCTGGTAACTGCAGTGCCACTTTGCCTCCCTGGCTTGAACCTGCTGGGCTAAGCCTAGAGTCTGCATTTTTGCAAGTTCCCCAGATAGTTGTGATTAGCACTCGAGTATAGAACACTTGCTACAGACCAGAGGCTTCCAAACAAGTTGACTCTATCCAAGACAGCTGGGGAATTTGTTAAAATACCAACCCCTAAGGTAAGCTCTGCCCACAGAATTCCAGTGACTGTATATAGAAGGAACAGGGGAAATAAACATCCTTCACGATAGTTGTGGTGAGCAAGATCTACCAGTGGACACTGAAATGAGTGGTGGAAGTTTAAGGAGCAGCTCGAGCATGGCAAGCAGGACTGGCTTAGACTGGACAGACCAACCATGGTGCTTGTTCCCACTTTTTTCCCCTCCCCCTTCCTGCTCCCATTGCTTTATTTGCAGTAGTTATGGGGGCATGATTCTCCCTCTTAAGGAGAGCATAACCCCTTCTTTTCTTCTACTTTTTTTTTTGAGAATAGGTCTTGCTATGTTGCTTGGGGTACCCCAATCCCACGGATTCAAGCGATCCCCAGCCTCAGCCTCCCAGGCAGCTGGGCTTACAGATGGCCACCACCACACCCAGCTGCTTTTTTGAGACTAGGTCTTGCTGTGTTGCTCAGGGTAGTCTCAAACCCGCAAACTCAAGCGATCCCAAGCCTCTTGCCTCCCAAAGCTTGGATTACAGTCCCGTGCCACTGCACCTGGCTTCCTTTCTTCTCTTTCCCAGTTTAAGATGGTAGGAACGCAGCCTGTTCGTGATGCCAAATGTAGTGCAGGGGCATCAGACTCACCAATCTATGTGGGTTATTTATTGCTTCTAGCAGTTACACAGACACACCAGTAGGCACAGGCCAGTACCAGGCCTTCATGCACTTTCTCTGGACTCTCTGGTGCTCTCCCAAGCTCTCCCATGCCCCCTCTGTCCCTTTAGCTCCTCCTAGGCCCAGGTGTGCACACTTACACAAGTGCACAATCACAGGGCACATGCAATACCCCAGGTGCTGAGTATACAGGCTAACAAAGGAAAAAGCCTGACCAAAGCATTTACCCTACAGAGATTTTGCTGGGTCTAGTCCATTAACACAGATACCTTGGACAATGGAAATATATTTCATGTGCTTAAACGCAGAGCTCTGAACTTTGATACTCTCTGCAGGAGAGCACAGCAGACCCAGAGAGTACATGATGCCAGGCCGGGTCATGGGCCAGAAGGCATGCCTAGAATGGGATGATGATAAACCCTGTCTTGGGTCTGGAAGTTGCTTCCAGTGGCAGACTAGGGGAGGCTGCCTCAAGCTTGCTAGGAGAATTGCTTTGGAGGAGAATATGGCATTTCCAGCAGGCTCCAGGGGATACTTGGGCTTCTCATCTCCTCAAGAGGAAATATGGTGTCTCCCATCAAAGTCTGGGGCCCCACCTGCTTATCAAAATCAACCTTTCCAACAATCACTTCTCAACAACATCACCCTCCACCTACCATGGTTTTGTTCTCCTTCTCGGCAGGAGGGTAAAGATAAAATGTTCCTGATAGAAAAGTTGACCAAGCTGCAGGAGGTGGACAAGAGAGAAAATCCCAGCTCCCTCAGGCCAGAAAGGAGACCTGTGAAGGTGAGATTGGAGGTTGCTTCTGCCTCCCCGTCACCAACCTGTCTCCCTGGGAAACGCGCATTGGGGAGCTAGCATCACTTAGGGCACAACACTTTCTACGGCTAAACATTTCTGTATTTTTTCACTTAAATATTATCATTCACTCATATTAGTATTGCCATCTTACTTTAAAGTGGCCCAACTCTGAATCCCTGGAAGGTATGCGTCATGTTTATACCTTTGAATCCCAGGTGTACAATTACCTGGTATATTAAACATAGTCTATACTTGGCCTGTGTTCAGCATATTGTAGATGTTCAGTAAATACCTGTGAAATGCATGGATATATGAATGGAACTGCTGACGTCCTAGCCTCCAAAACATGTTTCATCTTTCCGTGTTGAGCCATGGTGCTGACTTGATTTCTCGATTTTAAAATGGCAATGGTGTCCTGCTTGGAATCTTACCACCTGTACAGTGGGCTCTGCGGCCTAAATTCTTCCCTGGTGATGAGTACCTGTTTTTTCTTTTGCAGCAACAGGACCCAGTCGTTCATATAGAGGAATACGAGGCTGCTCATGGTGAGTAACTGAACTGGCACTGAAGAAGAAGCCATTTTTTCCAGATGGTGTGTCCCAGTACAGAGGGTCGGGTTGCCTCTGTGTCCACCATTCATTCAGATCCCAGAGCTGATCCAAAGGGGTGTCACAAAAGCCCAAGGAATATTTCTGCTCTAGGTAGGGCCAAAGCTGGCTGGGTCCTTTCTGTTTAGTGGTTTTCCATGTTTGTTGCTTTCTCAAATGAGCTTTTATTTTTTGGTCTTATTTTTTTTTTGTTGATTATACACACACACACACATATATTATATATATACATACATACACACATATACATATATATTACATCATTGCACTGATATTCTCCTATCACCTTATCACACATGAACCATCTTAATCTCTTGTGCCCTTCCTCTCTTGCTCTGTGCTTCAGTTCTGTTGGCAGTTTAAAATTTTTCTTTTCTGTTTGTTTTCTCTGTATCCCTCATATAAGTGAGATCATCCCATATTTCTTTTTTTCTTTCTGGCTAATTTTCACTAACATGATTCTTTCAGGCTCCACCCATGTTGCTGCAAATGACATGTTTGTCTTCTTTGATCGATGAATAATAGTCCATTGTGTAAACACGGCACATCTTTTTCTGCCATTCATCAGTTTTGGGGCATTTGGATTGTTTCCATATCTTGATGATTGTAAATAGTGCTGCGATAAACATCCAGGTGCATGTGTCTTTTTGGATTAATGTTTTTGTGTCTTTTAGGTATATTCCCAGTAATGGGGTTGCTGGGTCAAATGGGAGTTACATTTTCAGTAGTAGTTTGAGGGCCCTCCACATACAGCCTTCCATAGTGGCTGGACCAGTTTGCATTCCCACCAGCAGTATGAGTGTTCCTTTTCTTCCACATGCATGTTTTTCTTCCATAGCCCGTGGGGTTTTTTTTTGTTTTTGTTTTTTTATATGGGCCATTCTCACTGGTGTAAGATGGTACCTGTATTTTGATTTGCGTTTCCCTGATTACTAGTGATGTTGAACATTTTTTCATATGCCTATTGGTCATCAGATGAGCTCTTCTTAACTGCAAGACAGCTTACAGTTTCTCATAGCTTCAGAGCCAAGTCTTAGGGGAGAAAGAGGGAGGCTCAGCCCCTGGATAGGGTTGGGTGATGTGCCCACCCATGAACCAGTCGTTATGGTCATGAAAACAATTTAGTGGATTAGATCAGAGGCAAGGGCTCTCTGTAGAGGTGGGTGCTACAGTCATGCAGACTATAGGGACTGAGGGGAGGAAGGACTTCCCAGAGGAAACCTCTGGCTGATGCCAGGAGGGTAGGCGATACTGAGAAATCATCGCTTTGCACAGTACTTACTGACAGAACCTATAGATGGAGCTGGGGAGGGGAGAACTGAAGAAACATAATAGGAGAAGGCAAGGAGCTTGTGAAGCCCTAGGGTCTGCAGGCCGCTGTGGTCCTGGAAAGATGGGCTGTGTGTGTCTGTGCTAACGCCTCTCTCCTATGTCTGACTCAGAGCTGCGGTTACGACGGCCACTTCAAGAAGACTATCCAATGATCTGATGGTGATTGTGCAGGCCCGACGCCAACCAGAGAAAGAAAGGAGCTAAAGATGGAACCACTTCCAGGACACCTGGGCCTTCAGGAGCTTCCCAGAAGGGAAATGGAGCCATTTGCCAGGAGTAGAAAGCGCCCACATTGTAAACACTGAAGCAGATCGGGCTTTCCCTGCTGGTGTTTCACACCTGAATTGTTGATTTTTAAAAGCAAAATATTTGGGCTTTTCCAATAAAGACTGCTGTAATGCTCAAATTAGTTCACAAAAATCTTGGAAGAGATGCCCCAGAATGCCATATTTTATCTTTAAGAGGTGTGCATGGGAGGCCTTCAGCAGTCTCGCCTCTCAGACCTCCAGACCTGGCAAAGGTTTAAAAACTGGTGCTAAGAAAAATGGTCCAGCCTGAATAAAACTGTGATCCTCAGCTGGGGACATGACGCTGAAGCCTCTGAGTTGTGGCCCCTTCCTTTGTTTATGACGTTGCGTTAAAAACAGCCCCACATTACGCTCTGGGGTGGGGTTGTGGGCTAGGACTCTGCCCCATGCGGCTTTAGACATGTGTCAGGGTAACCAACCCATCCTCGGTGCCAATTGTAAGCATCAGGCTCACCAATCTGTAGGTTCTTTATTGGTTTCAGCAGCTACACAGACATACCAGATAGGCAGGCTTGGCCAGGGTGGCAGGTGAACCCCCCAGCAGTCTTCACTCTCTCTGGCTTTTCTCTCGTGCTCTCCTGTGCCCATGCACGTGTTCACCCAATGTCCTCTGTGCCCCTTTATCCCTGCTCTCCCAGGCCCCAGTGTGCACACTCACATATGCGCATACCCACTGGGCCACACAATCATGGGGAAGCTGCAATACCCCAGGTATCAGTTCTACAGGCTAATGGAGGGAAAAGCTTGACTCTCCTACATGTGCTTGCTATGTGACCGATTAATTTAGATAGGAACTAACTAATAATCTATTACAACTGTAATTATAGATGTGTGAAAGAGTAGTCAAGGGGTCTACAGACTTGTCTGTGGTGTCAGTGAAGACAGCCTCTGAAATGGTTGAAGTGACTTCCTCATGTCATTTTGATGCCATTCGTGCTTCTCTATTGTCTACACCGCAAGGCCAACTCCTCCTGAAAGCCTCATTGGGCCTACTTACCCCAGGCCACGGGCTTCCACCTGGAGTGTTTGTCCATTCACTGCCATCTCTCGTCTTCCCTTGAGTGCAGTCGCAGCTCTCCTGGAGTAAAACACAGCGGAGAGACCTAGTGTGCGGGTCCCACATGCACATTTGGTGAGAGGAGGCTTTAACACGTCGTCTTGAGATAGGGGCTGTTTCAGTTTGTGAGGTCTGCTGTAGCCAGACACCACAGACAGGGGCTTAAATAACACATGTTCTCACAGTTCTGGAGACCGGAAGCCCAAGGTCCAAGCGTTGCTATCCACAGTGCTGGCTCACTCTGAGGCCTCCTTCCTGGGCTTAGGGAAGGTCACCTCCTCGCTGTGTCCTCATCTGGCCTTTCCTCTGTCTACGCCCATCCTGGTGGATCTTTTTCACATGTCTGAACTCCTTATAAGGGCACCAGTCAGATAATCCTATGGGTTTTGTTTTAATGTACTCACCCGTTTAAAGGGCTTATCTCTGCTTGCTGTTATGCTCTGAGGTAGTGGGGGCTGGGAATTCAGCGTATGATTTGGGACCAACTCTCCAGCACTTGTGTTGGGCCTTCTCATGAGGCAGCGGGGTTTTCCAGGTCAGCAGCATACAGGATCATACAAGGTCCTTTCTCCATATCAACTCCAGCACCCCGACCTTTTCCTTTTAACTCCTGAGGTGGTTCCAATGGGAAGTCAGAACTGAGGACCACGAGACTGGCTTACACTAGTTCCTGCTTGGCCCTGTAAGCCACCCAGGGCACCTACTAAACATGCTAATGTGAGCTCAGGCACTGTGTGCCAAACCGCTAGGAGACACACCCTTCCACCCTAGATTAGTTCAAACTGATAAAGCTAAAAAGTGCTTTGCAGTCAACACTGGAAGCTGGAGCCGCCCTGTCGTTTCAAGTGCAAGGAGAGGACAGTCTCTTTAGGATGTCTGCAAAACGGGCTCTCCCAGCACTGCAAAGCCCCCTTTGCGTCTTGAGGGAGATGGTTCTGTGTGAAGTTTCATTAGGGGGCATAATTTACCAAACAGCTGAGAGGTTAAAGGATTTGAATTGAGGACAGGTGTGAAGCATTAAACTTCACAGAAATTTTCTCATCATAATGGCACTGACTTCCCAAGTTGGAACATTTTCACTGTATCTGCATCTGATGGACTGACAGTCCCAGCTCAGGTGTGGGATCAGGGATGACACCTGCCTGATATTACATCTGTGTAGGGTGACTCCCCGTTGTGGCTTTTCCTCACGTGAATCACCTGGGGGCAATACAATTCCAATGTGTGAAATTGGGGCTGGGGTCCACGCCTGCCTTTCTCTGGTATCAAATCCTGTTTCTAGCCTCTTTCTGAAGTCTCCCAAGTGAAATGCTTACTAGGAGCATCTATGAACACCCTCTTTCACTCAGGTTCTCTATTCTTCAAGGCCCAGGCCATCTAGACAGAGGATTTAAATCCTTAACTGGGCCTGGGACAAAGGTCTAGAAAGAACATTCCAGGCTCTGTGTTCCTAGAAGGGATAACTATACAACCCACACAGTTCTGCCCCTGCTTGCCTAGGGTCTCTGAGGGCAGCCAGAGCGGGGGATGTGGTCCACACAGGAGTCTCTTTGGTCCCTTTCCTGTCGCTGGTCACAATGTAGCATGAAGTGTACATGCTGTTCACTCCTGCTCCAGGGATTGAATAGATCTTTGTCCCGTTGATTTTAAACTCAAGGAAACTGCTCTGCAACGTTGACTGAAAACATCCCAAGTGCTCTCAGCTGTGGTGTCCTGGCCAATAAAGGTTGCTCTCATGGCCAACGGGCCACGTGATTACCACAGGCCCCGTGCTGAGGACCTGCAGAGAGCCAGGTGGGAGGTCATGGCGGAGCCGTGGGCCTCTGATGGAGACGGGAAGATGGGGCTGAAAGGTGTGTGTGGGGAGCTCTGGAATTTTCTTAGACTCAACTTCACTTTAAATATTGCTGCTCAAATCCACTCCCCAGGCCCCGGAAACACAAGTGGGAAGGGGTAGCAGAGCTGGGAGTCAGACCGTTTTAAAGGCAGACAGGGTGCAGGGTTAAGAGCAGGGGCTCTGCCCGGGTCACGGCACCACAGGTGGCCAGGGAAGGCGGGGGTAGCCCTGCCCACAGGCCTGGTTCAGCCATGCTGCTGGGGACTGAGCCCCAGCCATCCAGCCTGCCATGCTCCTTTCGGGGTTTGGGGAATGCAAGGTAGGGGGGGTCCTGCCGCCTGCCAGGGCAGCGGGGAGCAGCTGAGGGTGTCATCTCCCCCACCCCACCGCGGTGGCCGAGGAAGGCTGGGGTAGCCCCGCCCACACACCCAGTTCAGCCATGCTGCCAGGGACTGAGCACAGCCCCCCCAACCTGATGCGAGGGTTGGTGGGGGGTGGGGGTGGGGTAGTGGTAGGGGTGATTCCCTCCGGTCTTCTCCAAATCCAGTCAACCCTCACCAGAAGCAACTAATCTAGCAATTCAACGGCAGTTGCACACGATTACAGAGGTGAAAAACAAGTATTCCGGAACGAACATCAGATCCATGGGACACAGGACCATAAGACTGATTATAGAGACGAACTACCTCAGAAATACCACTGAGATCTACAATGATGGGAATGGAGATGCCTTTAGCATGATCAAAGGACCCTCCCACTTTAGGGGGTGAGGAAAGCCACAGAGACCGGCAGTGGCCCCACGACTACCCGGATCAACCATCTGCCAGGGCCTATCTCGACCAAAAAAATTGGTGCGCAAACTTTGGCTGGGAGAATTGGCCCCCAGCACCAGCAACCAGAACTACAAAACAGAGAAGGAGCAAAATATGACAGAAGATGGGCCGGAGCAGCTGACCAGAAAGGAGAAGGAGGCACTGAAAGAACACAATCAGGTGTGAACTGGTGGCCAGCAGCAAAAAAACACTTGGAAAACTAAGCACAGGCCCAGGACTAAACCACGTCCACACCGGACAAAAGGACACTGCTACAGGAAAGAAGAGGAAGAACCCAAGGGACTAGAAATTAAACAAGAAATGGCCATGACCATGGGGGTAGGGTGGGGGAGGAACCCCCAAAAGGCAAATGTAAACAAAACTTATTCAATAAAAATATATAGAAACAAAAAAAAAATTAAAAAAAAAACTCAAAAAACAAAAAAAAGCAGGGGATCTGGAGTCAGACTCCCGTCAACTTAAATCCCAGTGTGCCAAGGATTTGAGGCTTTGGGTGAGTGACTTTCACTGGCAGAGCTTCAGTTTCTCATCAATAAGACTAACACCTCTTAAGATTCTTGGGAGGGCTAGTGGCTGGCAAACAGAAAAAGTTTTACTTCCAACATCAGGCTATCTTATGTTACCAGCTGTGTCATTTCCCAGAAAGGGCACAGGTCTTGGTTTTGTGAAGATAAGCCTAGATGTTCCTGGAGCTCCTCCCAGTGGGGAAGGTGAGTGCATCCTCTGCAGAGCAGCGGAGAAGTGCAGATCTCATTTCAGATTTCCGCTAATAGCAGAATGGTTTCTCAACTTCCCACCCTCTCCCCATGCTCCACGGAGGGATGGCTCCCTCCTGCAATTCAGCCTCCTCCGAGAATCTATGCCTGAGGATATGATGCTTGGGACACAGCTTCCCCTTGGGGCTTCTTTTAATGATTTTATTAGTATGGTCACAAGTTTGATGACTACAGTACATTGATAAACAAATACTTTTAAATAAGTAAATTTTGGGGGACAAGTTTTAAAATGTCAACTGAGTGATCATGCATTTCCCATGCATTTGCTTCTGCACCCCAAACTGCATCCCTCGGTCTGTGCTTGTACCCGCTGGGTCCTGGTGTGCACTCTGCCAGGCGGGGTAGAGCTGCTGTGCCTTTCTGCAGACCCAGGGGATGGAGATTCGGAATGGAGTGGTGCCTCCGCACTCCCTGGAGGCAGCCCCAGGTCTGGCTCAGGGTTCATGTAAAAATGCAACTACTGGCTATTGCTTGTGTGGGCCTCGGCACCCAGGGCTTGGGCTAGCACAAAGGGTGAGTTGATCTCCCTGCATAAAACCAGCAGGCAGTGACTACATGGCATTTCCTCCCTGCGGGAAGGTCTAAAATTGAGGTGCACAGTTTTCCAACAGGCTGTCGGTAATATAGCTTGAACCGAGATAGGCGTCGTAGTAATTTTTTTCATCAAAGGTATTAACAGTCCATGCAACAACATGAATACCTTTAGCTGACCATTTCTTCAAGTAGTCCCTGGAGAGAGAGAAAAAAAATGGTTTTCATGTAACAGCCCGCTGTTCTGAGAACATGTGCCACACTTGGGTGTCAGAGCGGCCAGGGTGTGGCTTCCCTGGGCTCTGCGCTGCCGCCATGGTCTCCCATGGCCCAGTGTGAGAGTTTAACACACACATTTCAGTGGTCCACTAACAGTTCTCCAGCCCCCCAGTCGTCCTGGGTGCACCAGCCAAGTCCCACCTGTCTCTGTAGGCACATCTCGCACCATATTCCCTCTTTCCTTCCTTGTATTGCAGAGTGTCGATTTGCTTTCTACTTCCAGAAGGACCCAGGCTCCCTGTCACAGCACTTTGGTGGTGTTTTCCCTTCTGACTGGGGCCCATCCCCACCCTCCAGACCTTAGCTTAGCTGCCGCTTCTTTGGGGATGTTTTCCCTGATGAGGTCGAGCTACATAACATTTATCACAGCAGCGACTTTATAGTCATTGGCTTTTTGTTTGATTAGCACCTCCTTCTTCCACTCAAATACAAACTACAAAAGGGCAGCCCAAGGTAGCATCTTCAGCTTAATACTGTACCTCACCATACTGCAGGCAGATATCAATGATATACTGAATTGGATACACACATAGTTGAAATAAAGTGAAGTTCACAATTATAATCAGCTGGAATACCCAGCTGCCACAGTGCCATGAGCAATAGCGCTCAATAGCTTAGCTATTGCTAAGGCTGGGACTGGGATGTTTCATGCTGGAGCAGAGAAGGAAGAAATGAGGCAGGCGGCCAGTGTGTGTTCACAGTGGCTGTGCCCTGACTCCTACAATAGCTTCCCAACGGAGCCAATTACAAGGGCATGCAATCCCTTTGGCAGGCGTAGTTTTTCTTTAAATTATACCAAAAACCCAAGGATATCGGATCAACTTGTTCTGGAAACGATGAACTACGCCTGAACGCTTCTCACCTAAGAAACAAGTAGCATTCAAGTTAACAAGGCACAACGTGCTTTGTGAGTCAGAACCAATCCAGACCATCTATTGTTATCTCTCCCTTTTTAAGAAGAGTGTTCAGGAAATGTGTCAGGAGAAGGTAAAAAAAACCTCTCAACTTACGGGGATATAAAATCCTTTTGCATGAGGAAAGCCGAAATTCCACACAGGTACCACAAAATATTATGTAGGCTCCAATCGAGCAAAATGTCCAGCAACACAAAGATAGAGTGTTTCCAGAGAGAGTCATGGCGTGGTTTCCCATCTCCTGTATGGCTAAGGCTCCAAGGCCGGTGAGTTAAAGCCGTCACTACATTCTGGTCTGTTTGTCTCATCTGAAAGGGAATTTTGGAAAATTATCGCCACATCTTAAGGTCAGTATCTTTCATTTGCTCTTTAAACTTAAAGTGGGTACCTGCTTCCAGTACTATGTACTCTGTCATAAACCCTTTGAGAAAATAATATGATATGGGTCACGGGTGACATGGTGGTGAAAAACCTTGGGGTAGACAAAGATGTAAAAAAATATACATGTGTGTAATTAATAAAAAAAAAAAGTTTCTTTTTTAAAATTTCTTTTTATTTCTGTGGCGAACAGAATCATTCCATCCAGTAATAATAATTATTATTTCTGAATCTGGACAACTTTTAATAACATAACTTTTCAAAAAGAATGTGATGGTTACCAAGCAAGTAATTACAGATAAATCAGAACATGGTCTTTATAATTCTAAAAGAACTGCAGCTCTGCCTTTAAAATGAAAAAATTATAACCTCAGGGTCAAATGTTAATAATGTCCCAAGAATAAACTTTCCATTGGATATAGGCTCCAATTCTGGCCAGACCTGCCACTAGGACTCAGGAAGGAGCCATGAGCATCTCAAGATGGGCTGGTCAGTTCTGATCCCTTCCAGAGAAAATGAGTGGACAGAGTTGCAGGGGTGGCAACAGTAAGAAGGGAAGAGAACCCAAGGTGGAGAGTAAGGAAAAATGGGGAGATGAGGCGCTGTGTTCCTCTGCTGCCGCATGCTTGAAAGGCCTCTGGAGTCAAGCAAGCTTGGGATGCACGGGTGATGTGTCTGCAGCCCTAAACCCTGCTCAGAGCAACCGCAGCTTCCCACTCTAAGGTCTGAACTGTGTGCTCTACTACTGGTCACTGAATGCTAAGAACCAACTCATTGTTTTGAAACTGGTAAATAAGGGAAAGAGTAAAGTCAGCATGTATTTGCCGACTGGATACCTAAGTAGTAGACCTGTCTACAGCATTCTAGTTAACCCGCGAAGGAAAAGGACAGAAGTAAGAACATCATTTTGTTCCCCCCGGAGTAAACTGAGTCCTGGCTGAAAGCAGCGCCTGGTGAGCCGCAGATGCCAGGCGCCACCTAGTGGCAGAAACACGCTTACACCTAGATGAATCTGCCAGGGGGGGAGGGAGGATAATTAAACTTAATGGGATGCAGCCTTTCCCTCTCACACCTGATTTATAGGGAAAGGAGACAAATGTGGAAATGTGGTGCTCAACTTCATCAGGGCATGCTTAACGAAACCCAGACTTGGGTAAACTTTACAGCCTTACTTCTTCAATATGGACATGTTAAGGGTTTCGGAAAGGAGAGAGAGAGAGAACTTGTGGATTTTACAATTTAAAGTGACAACACACAGCTCTTAATGAGTACCAATTCAAGCGAACACTTTGTAAAACACAAAAACCATTTATGGGACATCTGGTACAAATGAATAATCATACACTTACTAGATATTTGATGAGCTTAAGGATTTAGTTTAAGTAGTTTTAGATGGGATAATAGGATTGTGGTTTTGTGTGTGTGTGTGTATGTATGTGTGTGTTTAATCACTTTCTAAAGACATGTGATGTAATTTTTTAAAGCATGAAATGATGTAATAATGTTTAGGATAAATGGGAGTATGGGTGAAACCAACTGGATCATGGTGAAATAGGGCCCTTGGGACCACTACCTACTTTTATGCCTATTTAAAATTCTCCATAAATTAAATATTATTTCAAAGATATATTACTTAGTGAGGCATAGAACTCTATCATTCTGCCCTGAGGACATTTACCAGGTATGTGACTCAGTCTATAAACACAGGAGAAGCTAAGAGGACTCATGGGGCATGAGTACATTCCCCTCTTGAATGTCCCTTGGCTAATTTAAAAGAGGAGTTTCTTAACTGATGCAGTTCGACTTAACTGGTATTGATCTAATGCACCCATTGCTATTATTACCACCACCTGACATGACAGATACAAGAGTGCTGAGTTTTACCTTATAGATAACTTCTGGCAAGAAAGAGCAGACTATGCTACTATCGTATAGTTGAGGAAACTCCATATATATTTTCCTTAGAGCATCAGTAGCCTGCAAAACAGATTTGTGTATTTAAAAATCTATCAAGCTGTAATTGTCCTAGACAATAACGTCTATGTATTTATCACAACGCTTTGAAATAATAGATCAGAGCAGCAGATAAGGAAGAAGTTGGGGTATTGCGACTTCACTATCTTGTTGCAAAGCTCACCCCTTTGTCATACCTTTGGAAGTATCACAGACTGCTGGCCAGTGGGAGCTGGAAACAAGACTTTGAAATTGTTTCTTTATATGCTAGTCCAGTCATCAGGAAGTCCTTTTATACACACAACTCTTTGGCCCTCTGCCTCTCCTAGCTGAAGCATTAGCCCACCAGCATGGGAACAAAAAAGCATGGATTTTCTCAGTCCAGGGGACAGAGAGGAAAGGCCATTGACTACCAACAGGAAGGTAGAAGGAAAGGGACAGAGAGGAGTTGGGAAGAACTAAAGTCACTCAACTCTTCCCAAGATGAACGAGTTTCTTCTCGTGGTAGCCCAGTTAATAAATGAAAAAGCAATGACAGGATTTGTTTGGAACCACTAGTAATTGAACAGATTTGGCTAATGAGCATCAGTAGCAGAAACCAAAAATGGCAGATGGGCCCAAATCTAATGTCACCGCATTACAGTTCTTAAAAATCGGTCAACTTTTGGAAATTCACACACACCTATACCAAATATAAGCAAGAAAAGACATTTCAAAAAAGAAAAAATGCAGAACCTATTCATGTCATGCTTTCCCATCCCTAATGCAGTGGGGCGTGAGCTACAGTAAGAATGTTCTTGCTGTTTTTACACAGGCACAGCACGTACCCCCACCTAGGCTATTTGGTTCATTCAAATGAATAACCCTACCTGGTAGCTTATTATTTGTACTCAAGGATAGAAGCCGGTCAAGGTTAGGGTCACACTGTAGTGATGGAGCTTAAGCATGGTCTGCTGGTCTCTAATGCCCATGATGTTGGCTCCTGGGCTCAGCCATCTTCAATTTGCTGTCAACATTTGTTTGTTTATGCTGCCATTTTGGTGAATTCGATCCCTATGTCCTATCTACCTGTGAGCACCCAACCAGAATGTCCCAATAACTGTATTAAAAATTTTTTTTCTCTTATCGCCTACTTATTTAAGACCGTAAACATGCATGTATCAGGGTTCCAGATATGGGTCAAATCATCCACAAAAGCTGAGGTGCTCATTAAAAATCCATGTTCCTTGGCCCCTGCACCCGATATTTTCAGTTTTTTTTAATCATTATTTTTTAAAATACAGAGAACTGTATTTTAAAAAGCTACTCCTGGTGATTCTGAGGCAGATTGCCTGGGAAGCCTCGACAAACACAAGCGTCAGCTTCACAGAAAGAGCACCTTTCTCTTTCTTCAGAAGTGGGAGCTCAATGTATCAAAATCAGAGGCACACACAGGCACATGTTTCAGGTTTTAACAACTGGGTTCAGCTAAATCCTGAATAAAAAAACAAAAACAAAAACACCTGCTATATCATCAGAAATCACCAGGCGGCCATTTTCAATCAGAACCAGTGTGGGGGCAAAGACCCATGTTGCCCATGGAGGAAAAGAAGGTTAAAAGAGAACAAATGTAACCTGAATCATATCTTCTCCCTGATTTCCATTACAATAGTATGTTTTTATGAGGAAGAGCTATGTCCTAAAAGTTAAGTAAGATTTTATTTAGGAACGTCATATATATGAATTATAGTAATTTTCTGATAAAAGTATAGCCACTCAAATCCTAGAATAACAAAACCATACATGATACAGGAATCATACAGATGGGATGAATTTGTGTAGAAGAGAAATATCCCATCAACTACCCGGGGCTTTAAATACAGTTCTCCTTAAATTCAGTTCAAACTGTCTTAAGGAACTTAACTCACAAGCCAGGCTCAACTGGTTTTGTTCCCATCTTCTGAACTCCTTGTTACAAGGTTATTTGACTAGTCTGCTTATGAAGTGCCTCTTTCTTGTTAATACCTTTTAGAAATGCTTTCTGCAAATCAAATAAGGAAAACTGATGTCCATTTTGTGCTAGCTGTAGAATGCAGAGTTTTAAAAGGCTTACTAAATATTGAAAGGATTTCACAATTTACTGGTTCCTTAAAGATGTGGATTGTTGCACTGTACACTTCCACTATGCAATTATATTAGGAGTAAAAACAATTTAAACAAAAGTATAAATTTAAAAAAAGGCTTAAAATGAAATGTCTTTTAAAAACGTCAACTCTGGCATGAACTGTACCATATTGGCATGGCCTTTGACATCAAAGAAGATTGTGAGGTTATGGTTTAGGCACTCTGCAACGGCTTCCCTCAGGGTGGGGATCTTTTCATCAGGGAAATCGTTCCTATAAGAGAGAGAAAAGGAAGAGTACAGAGTAGGAAAAAGAAAAATAGAAAAGTTTAGTGGAACAGATGTTTGACAAATGTCTCCCAACCAAAAGGAAAGTGTTTCCCCACTTCCTTCAGTCATTGCAAGGTCCAAGGATGAGTCCCTGCACACACCAAAACCAAATTACAGACATTCCTGACAAAAAATAGCGGTGACAAGTTCTTTCATTTTTAGGAAATCACTAGCTTCCCACTGAATTCATCACATAAAGTAGCCGCTCTGTTCAGCAAAGGGTAGAGTATATTCCACTTCTGGGGAAGGCAGAGACTTAAGATTGTAAATGCCCTTATAGGACTCTGCGCAGAAGAAACTATCTCAGAATAGGTGAATCTGTTCATTGAACTACACTTATTTTAAGTGCAACTTTTAAAACAAATAATTTGGAAACACAATTTTCTAATAAAGTTTAAAAAAGTCAGCTTTTCTTATATAATGAAAGTTCACTCTCCAAGATTTAACTTGCTAACTCAACACTATTATTTCACCTCTAAGACCTTTTTAAAACAAGATAAGTTAAATAGTAAAGGCAAATTCCACCCACCATCCCACTCTGTGTCTATTCCCCAGGAAAGATAAGGAATGTGAATCTGCTAGTACCTTGGTCAGTCTTAGCTTCCACAGCTGCTTCTCAGGCAAGCATCTCACCACAGTGAACACCATTCTAGGGAGAACACCCTTTCCCTACCACGTGGGCCTCCTCCGTCCCTTGGCACTCCAGCAGAGGGAGTGCCTCTGGCCCAACTGCCACCAAGGGCTGGTGGTAAAGACACAAATTGCCTCTGATATCTCGCCTTCCTGCAGGGCTTGTAAGGGTGAGGTTGACCCAAAGCACTTCTTGCTGTAAGTACTGACTCCGAGTCTGACATCTTCTTAGCTGCGATGTCACCATAATGTTAAAACCAGCCTGTCACTGTTTGCCTAGAACAACGAAATACTTGATTGTGAAAAGCAGTTCCAGCAGCCTGGTTTCAGGACTCGGTGTTTTATCTAGGCTAAAGCATGACTTCTTTTGACTGACTTTTCTTTTAGATCGCAGGGAAATCAAGACTGAATTACCTTTCAGAGAGGACTAGGACTTATTCACTGGGTCAAATGCAGGAGCAGTGACCGCTGTCCAGGGAAGTGTGAGGGCGATTCACAGGCAGCACACATTTCTCGGCATGACAGAGGAGAGGCTTTAAATAACCGCATTTCAAAGGTATATTATCCAGTGCCAATGCCACAGTGTTTACAGCTGCTGATGTTGGGAAGGGTGTGGGTGTGGCAGTGAAACACATTTGAGAAATACTAAATTAAAAGTAAGAATTATTGACTGGAGCTGCTAGTCCCCAAGAGGAACATCTAGAGTACGGTGCTAGGTCTTCTAGCTCATGGGACTCTTTCCGCGTGGAATGCCTTATAAGACTAGCTCTAGCTCTGATACAGCTGCGCACGCATGTATACAAACACTGTGGAAGTTACTGATTTAAACTCTGCCAGGAGTGGATGTCATCAGACACCTGACTTTTACAGGGCAGAGACACACTGGAAACAACCAGAAACACAGGGATGGAGCAGACATTGCTCTGGAAGTGGTTCTAGTCCTGCTCTCCAAGGAACAGCTGCTCGAGTCATGAATTCCTTCGCGCTTGTCTCTAAGAGCAGGGGGAGCCACACACGTGGCCTCCAGGATAGCAGCCACTTATGTTCCTTAAAGTCTAACTTTACACTTAGATAAAATTAAAGACTCAGTCCCCAGTTACTAGCTGCATTTCAAGTGTTCCATCACAAGTGGTGACCACACTGGTGGCACAGCTGTACCTATTTTTAATCATTGCAGAAAGTTCTTTTAGACAATGCTGTTCTAAGTGATTTTTAGGATATCTTGCTATTTCTAGGGTTTTATGATTCCTCAAAAGTCTGCTACAAGCATCTGGAGAGTGACAAGGGCTAGGCTCAAAGGTGATATTATTAAAGATTTTAAAGAATGGTTTCTTATTTTAATCGAGATGCTTGACATATAAAATGCTAATTTCACGGTGTACAGCATAATGGTTTCTTTCCTATTTGTACATTCTGTGCAGCGATCACTACAGCTCTTAGTTAACACACATCACCAGATGTAGTTACAAACTTTTTTCTTGTGATGAGAACTTTTAAGTTCTACTCTTTGAGCAATTTACAAAGATATAATACAGTTTTATTAACTACATGACAGGACCACGTTTTTGTATTTATTTGTTTTATAACACTGACCAGCTTCACCTATTTTGTCCCCATAATTTGTCTCTTGGAGCATGTGAAGGCAAGAAGATTGACAAGCGAATCTGTATGACTGCTCTAGCCTTCTGATCCTATACTTGGCATGACAGTACAAAGTAATGGTCACATTAGCGACTGGACAGAGTATTGTCTTGGGGATAATTCTGAGGCCAGGAAGAGAGGAAAAACATCCATGCCCTGTTTCCAGTGTACCTGCACATTCTCTGGGAAACCTGTGTCCCGAGCACAACAGAACCATTCTCCTGGAGAAGATGCTTTAGTGCCACCATCCTCCTGTGACTGCCCACAGAGCTGGAATTTGTGTGCATGTGGCCATGAACCACTTACCTTAATCTGTGATTTGCTGCAGGATTGAGTTTCCGAATTTGCTCAAATGTCAGATCACACAGCCGGCCGGTGCCATCCGTTGTCCTGTCTACCGTGTTGTCATGCATCAAGACAGGAATCCCATCGGACGTAAACTCAATGTCCAGCTCCACGCCTGCTGCTCCATTCTTAGCTGCCTTAACAAAAGCATCCGTAATATTACTGTCAAATGGTTATGAGCGTCAGTTTTCGACCTGAAGCACTCACCAGGACCAACAGCATGGCTAAGCAGACAGCTGCATTTACTGACTGCGCTCCCTTCCTGCACACACGGCAAGCCAGCCTCTCTCTCTCTCCAGCCTTCATTTCTGTGCTGACGGACACCCTACACATGCAATTTCCCCAGTGCTCTCTCTCTCACAGTGACAGATGAGAGGATTTAGGAGACCTAAAATTTCTCTGCTTCTTTAACCACATGATCCACTAATGGCTTACAATTACAAATATGTCAGCGGTGTCCACTGTTTACTCGCTCTGTCTGGAACAGCATCTTGGAGGGCTCTCTGTGTGTGTTGATAATGTACTAATTTGGCCTAAACAAGGTGAGTCAGGTTTTTGTTGGTTCAACTCCACCCTCTGTAGCACAGACAAGTCTGTTTTTAAGGGACACTACATTTTGTGAGCAGCACTGGATGTTGGCCAATAAGCCAGTGAGCCTGACGGGATACATGAGAATTTATCTCAGAAAAGAACGTGAATGTTGCATTTTATGGGCCATGCTTCTCTGACTGCCCAAAGTTTTGTCTTCTTGGCGTCTCTGTCACAATGGAAATGTAAAATGCTTGCGATTAAGAATTTAACTGAAAATTTAAAAAATCCTGTCAACATACATTGCAAACAAACCAAAAATATATAGCAAAAAAGTCTTGATAGGTGTTAACACTTTGCCATGAAGTATCTGCTTTCATTTCTTGTTGCCCTAAACCATAACAACTTTCAACGGAGAGATCTGTATTTGTCAGGCACTACTGTAAGTGCTTCAAATGCACTAACTCATGTGTCCCTCATAATCCTATGAAAGGTAATATTCTCATTTTCAAATGAGGAAACTAAAAGTATGATGAAGAAATCTGCTCTAGGTTACAAGAGTTTGGAGGTGGTACACTTCGTTACCATATCTGCCCTACCCACACCACAGACAGCGGAAACTCCCCTCTTCCTCTCCACAGCTAACTACCCTCTTAAAGCTGACGTGCATCCCTTCCACATCATTCACTTATGGTCTTGTTATATTTACTCTACACTTCAGTACCTAGCAACAGCATAGAGCACTGGTCTCGTGCATTGTTAGTCACTGAATTCTTCAAATGTTTTTAATAGTAAGATAGTCAAATTTATCACATCCATAGGTGGAGAATTCTCTAACTCATTTCAACATAGTCTTACTGCCATTTAAAAAGACATATAACTACATTTTCTTCTAAGCTTAAACATGAATTTCACGTGTATGTCCCAAGATATCCTTTCCCCGAAATTCCAGTTCCATCACTCACTGGCTGTGTGATCTAGTTACTTTTCCTACTCTAGCCTCGGTTCTATCATTTTTAAGATGATACTCTTTAAAAGGATGCTGCTAAGAATTGTCAGGATTTAGAAATAATGCATGTAAATCTTCTGGTTGGCACTCAATACAAGCTATTGATTAAAAAATCACCTATACTTTAGTTTAAAAAGTCATTAAATTAATAACATATCTTTATACTGTTAATAAGTAAAAAGGCATAAGTTAAAGTAAAAAAAACTACTGGTACAACAACAAGGCTTCTATATTGCACAACATAGATTAAGATGCCATTGTCAGTATTCTTAGTGCCTATCTCTATGACACAAATGTTATCCTGATTCCATGGTGCCAGCACTACAATGACATTCAATTATACCTTTACTCATTAGGATCAAATTTATTTGGCTACATCACAGATAACAATGATGAGTCGCTGTATTTTAGCAAAAGCACTAGAACCAACAAGTTCATTTTTCTTTCCTGAGTAGTTATTAAGGCCTTAAAAGCCCTACATAGTAACTGCCATATTAGTGTTTCTTAGACTGGCTCAGTGATGGCTGAATTCAACTTTCTTTAGTCATTCTGGTTATAGAGTCAAAAAGCTGAATCTGTGATTCTAATTCACATATGAGCGTATACTTCATACCCATCTTTTCATTTAGTTAAGGAAATTTTGTATATCATCTTCTAAATATATAAATTTCACATAAACTAGTGCACATACATTTGGACATTTTATTAAAGTTTTACTTGAAATGTTTGAACCTACTGCAATTGTTCTGTAATAGAACAGGATGGTGTCCCACGGTTAGAGGAAATCAGATCAGTGGTTGCCTTGGGGCATAGGTGGGGTGTAGAGTACTGACTCCAGAGAGAGCATAAAAGAACTGTCTGGGCTTATGAAACAGAGCTTGTGTTGGTAACCACAGGGTTTACTTGTATCAAGAATCATCAAGATGCACATTGAAAATGGACTGTGGGTACAATTCCATTCCTGTCACTGTTTCTAATACATTCACATCTCTAAAGTTTTCCCTCTGAAGTTTTCCTTTCTAAACTTTACAATTGATTGGAAACTATCACTGTGAGAGCATATTCCCGAGTTTTCTGTATAGTAAAATGTCAATGACTATTAATTATGAGCAATAATCATGAAAGGGAGGATTCACAGGACCAAAAAAAAAAAAAAAAACTTGATGGAACTGAACTATAGATTTCTTCAAATGCAAAGAGGGAGAATGTGACCTTTTCTAAGGGATGTATTCAGGAGCTAAAAAGTTCATTGACAATGACCTTATTCCAACAATACAGATTACCACATCTTATTTCCTTTTAAGAGCGATGATAATCAACTCGGTACAATGTTTATTATCATTGCATATATTAAAGACATGCCAAAACATATGACATGGATGGAATTTAGCTACAATTTCCTTGTAACACAACAGGCTATGAAACACTGTGTGTGTCTTTTATAAACTTACTTCCTTAATAATTTGTATTTAGACTTCTTCTGGATCAAACCATTAGCTTAAGGATGCCTTACTTGCTCAACTAACACTGAGTTTTACTTTAAGGCCTCTTACATAAAGGTTAAGTTGAAATGGAAGCCAATGACATTTACGAATGCCCATCCATCCCCTTCCCAGTAGTAATCAAACATCTTTCTTTTCACACAATTCCATCTCCTGGAGAGCTATGTTACTTCATCGAGCTTCTCTGAGTTTTAATGTAAATACATTCATTGATTGTTTTAGACTTACTTTTAAACAGGTTAGAAAAGTTGCTCTATCATCCTTCCATCTAAAGAACCAAGGGGAGACAAACAGAAATTTAACTTAGTTTACACAGAATCAGGTGCTCTCTGTCAAGTTAAAGGATGGCTGCCTGTCTGACTCCCTTCCTTCTTCAAACTTTAAATGTTTATCTTTACACAGATGACCTCAAAGAATCAAGCCAACTTCAGATTTTTGGCTTAAAGAGTCTACATTTGCAGATGTTTACCATGGGCCAAGCATTTTACACGGGCTACCTCAGCAAATCACCACCCACTAGGGAGAATGGGAGAATACTAACATTATTCCTAGGAAAACTGAGGTCAGGGCTGAACCTTGAGTGAGGAAGGTTGCCTTGCTTGCCACACACTGGTTATGTCTGGGACACAGAGAAGTTAAGTAAATTGCTCATTACCCAATACTGTCAGTCCCTAGCTGGATGGAGAAAGGTCAGTTTTCCACCCTAGAACATATCCTATTCTATGCTAAAGTGCACATGGTCTGGAATCAGAAGTGCTATGATATTTGAGTCAGTTTCCCTGCCGAGTCAGTGTTAAAATAATGTCTCAAAGACCTGAGAGGACCAGATAGCATTTCCACGCATGCAAAAATGAAAAGCTCTCTTACACTGCAAGCTGTCATTATTATGAAGCCAGAAAACTGCCAAGAGAGCTGGGAGGAATCTGGAATCTCAGGCATGCCTTGTGAAAAGGGGAGACAGAAACTAAGCAGGAGTCCTACTGTTTAGGTTGTCTGAGCTGAAGGTGTGTGTTTGGAGAACAAGATAATAATGAGATGACCTGGACATGGATAGTCTGGAAGACAAGCAAAGCCAGCTCCTGTGACAGTCACTTATTTAGAATAAACTCAACCACTGACCAAGACTCTACTTAATCTGATCACACTTCCAATTTCATTTATACACCAGCCTACTGGTCTTTGAACATTCTAACATTATTCCTGCCTCAGGACCTTTGCACTTGTCACTGCCCTCCCTAGTATACTTTTCCCACAGATCTATGGCTGGTTGCTCACAATTCCAGGTTTCAGTTCAAAAGTCACCTCTGGAAGGGTTTCTCTGACTAT
Source organism: Uropsilus gracilis (assembly GCA_004024945.1). NCBI lineage: Eukaryota > Metazoa > Chordata > Mammalia > Eulipotyphla > Talpidae > Uropsilus > Uropsilus gracilis. The sequence continues at coordinate 3,278 of PVHY01005673.1, read as the reverse complement.
CTAAAATAGCCCAGCTCCACCACCCAGTCATTCTTTATCTCTCTACCCTATTTTTCACTGCACCTTATCGTCTTTATGTGTTTATTCGTTCAAGACCGGCCTTCCCTTATTCCAATACCAGCTCTGTGAAAGGGAACCTTCCTGTATTGTTCATGACTGTGTCCTCAATGTTTGCGCACGTATGTAAACATTCGCTGTGTTCTATCAATACCTAAAATGGGGAGATTTCCAGATTCAGAGGGCTCTTAAGGCCACTTGAAAGTATCGCCCACGGACAAATGGGGAACCCGGAAGGCTATCGCGAGAAAACTGGGGGTCCTTCGAAAGGACAAGCAGAAGTTCAAGCTCCCAGAAGGGCTGGAAGCCGCTGGGCATGGGGGGCTCACCTGCCGAATGGCCGCCAGCGTGTTCTCGGGCGCGTCGTGACTGCCGCCTCGGTGGGCGATAGCGGCAACGCGGTCTCGGGGCTTGAGCACCTGCAGAGCCCTGCGGGAGGGCACTGGCTCGAAGCTGAAGAGGCGCAGCAGGAGGTAGAGGCTGCCGGTGAAGAGGCAGGCATTGAAGGGGCTGCGCGTCACCACCAGCAGCAGCAGGAACAGGAAGGAGAAGGGGCCCAGGAGACCCCCCTGGTCCTCCCACACCCACATGCCGGCGCCTGCACCGGCACGAATGGGAGTCCCGGACCCGCCGGGCTCCCGGGAGAGGAGACTGAGAAGCAAGGGAACGAGTCCAAAGCGCTCCCCGAAGCGGGCGTCCTCTGAGAGGACCAGCGCCGCACAATGGCGGCAGCGGACACATCCGGAGAGGGCGGCGGCCCCAGCCAATCAGCACCCAGGATCCCTTGAGTTCGGGGGCGGAGCGGCTGCCCTGGCAACGGAGGCGAGCCCTGGACCCAGGCTCACATTCCAAAGTGGCCAAGGGTTAGTTTTACCGGACTAGACACTTGAATCAAGGGTTCTTAGTCTCCAGAAAGGGAGGGATGATGGGGTTTTGCAAGGACTGGGTGCTTAAACCTTTCCAATCAATTCAAGGTGTGCCAAACTGCAGTCCTGGCACTTGGGACATACCACCACCAGGACAGTGTTTGCTCTTCTAGGGCAAAATAATAATGTTAAGAATCACAGTTAACATATCTGTTACTTACTCTGTGTCCAGGTTCGGTGCCAGTAAATGCTTTAACTGCAGTTATCTCATTTAGTCCCACAACAACGCATTATTGCAGGAATTCAGTTGAACCGAATAGAGGTGAGAAAGGACAGGATTCAAGGAAAATTTTGTAGAAATATTGTTATTCAATTTTGCTATTCCCACGGGTTGGTAAACAAGAGGTTAAAAACCCGGATGATCTAAGCTGGGACACCTGTTGCCATCAATTTCCTAGGCACCTTTTTTAAAAAAAAAACAATTTTCCCTCAGCCTGGACATTGCTGAATTATCTTTCCACAGCTTATCAAGTTCACTCCTATGGCAAAAAGGGAGTTAAAGACCCAGAAGGCAGGGGAGTCACAGACCTTAAGACTAGATTTGTTTGATTTGGAGCTGTGGGGACACAGCCTCCATGAAATGGTCACTTTGGATGTGGTCCAAGGCCTGCATGACCACGAGCTACAGCTGATTGCTGCCCACAAGTAACATTTAGTCAAGTCTCAAGTACACTTGACTTGCTTTTTAGGTCAAAAGTTGACTTTTTCTATTCTCAAACCCCGGTCTTAAAACCAATCGAGATGCCCAGTCCTGACATCTTGGAGAATCTTGCTCATGTCCAGAGAAGTCTTCTGATAAGCAGTAAATGCTCTTTGACTCACTGGTATCTGTGGAATCTCTTTTCAGTCTTAAGTAGGGGTCTTAAGAACCCTTTTCTGGCCTGGGAGTGGAACTCCTCCACCCATCCCTGGAACTCCTGGCAGGTGCCTGTTACACTGCTAGCTTACCCCCCTGTGAGGGAGTTTGTGATCTGTGTGAGGGGGTCTCTGGATCACTCCCTGGTCCCATGACAGGAATTTTCAAATTTTAAGGGAATGAAGGAGCATATTTAGAAGGGGCACACTCCCGTTATAAAGCTGAAAGGGATTTTAACGATTGCCTCATTTTGTAGATGAAGCAACCGACACCAAGGAGAGGAGAGATGAATTGAGTAGTAATGGCAGAGTTAGAATTGACACGAGTCATTCCAATTTTGGATCACTGAATTTTTCACTGCTACTAAAGATTAGTAATGGTACTCTTCTTGGCTGTTCCTCACAACCTGCCTTGAGTAGGTACCTGAAAACTCTCATTTTACATAAAAAAAAAAAAGAATGGACGTGGAAATGAGTCAATAAGAGAGGCAGAAGGTAAAACTGAGCTAGGAAATGAAAAGGGTCTCTATGTCATATTTAAAAAAAACTGTTACATGCCTAGATAGAGAATTTTGGTAAAGCACTCTAGGATTTCCCGCAATTTTGAATTTGTCTTTCACATATTTTCCCACTGATATGGGAAAGAGTGAAGGATGTTTTAGGAATTAGAATCTAGTATTCATCAGCTTTTTATTCACAGAGGAAAAAAAAAACTTTGGTGAAAGTCTTATGTTTGGCAATGATCACAGTGAAGCTATTTTTCCACAGATTAAAAAAAAAAACAAACCCAACTTCAAGAAACACTACATTTCCCAGTGTGCGTCACACTCCGTAAATACTTCGCCTTCCATCTCTGGCCTAGGGGGCGTGTTCGGGCGCGCAATGCACTTCGGGGATTGTAGTTTTCAGTGAGCCCGGGCATCACTCACCGGAAGTGCCGGTCCTGAGAGGTGAAGTCTGGGCGGGACGGGTGGTGGCGGTTGCCTGGAGCCCGCGTTGCCGCCGGAGACCAGTAATATGGCGGGGAGGAGGAGGAGAAGGCGGCGGCGAACTGAGCTTCTCTCTCTTGGTACCAATTGAGTCATTTGCTTCCTGACAAGGCCTGGGGCGTGGGGGAAAAAACCAGCTGGGCCGTAGGATATCAGGTGTGTGAGGAGGGGGCTGGACCCTCTGCGGGTCCCGCTGCCAAACCAGCGGGAAGACGGAATTGGCGCCCGGAGTAGCTGAGGGCGCCTCTGGACCGAACCGAGCGGAGGAGCTGGGCTCCTGGGCCTCCAGCCCTTGCAAAGGCGCTGGGTAGGAGGCGGTCAATGCCCTGGGGCCAGGCGGGAGGGGATGCTCGGTTGCTGGCACCGCCTGGTGGGCCCTCGGATGGAGCCTGGGTGGTGCTGGTGGTAGGGGCGGTGGGCGTGGGGGCACTGGGTTGAGGGCAGAGGGTCC